>JAGGCT020001710.1:0-75000 GCA_017654935.2 Phymorhynchus buccinoides
CCAGTATTGTTCCCACCATATTTGTATTTACAAATGTCCCATATGTGTCTGATTCAGACCAAGAGGACGTAAAACACCATTTTCGTCGCACACACACTCACTTATACACTTTATATATACATGCATACTTATGGCGGTACCACAGCCGATGAGGTTTAACCGAGGCGTGGTTACCGCTTCACCTATCTGTATTAATAAACAAAATCGGGACTTTACTGGTTTCGTACTGCCTGCCTTCATCATTTACCCAGTGTACTAACTTCACTAGTTGCAGCCAATACTGTGTACTTCAAATGTTTTGAGCACCTAGTATAAGCTTTAAGCTTGTTGTGCTCTGTGATCCTTATTCTGATGCTGCTTTGATATGTGATTGTTTATGAATAAATTTGTTTAAACCAACAGTTTCCATCTTTAAAATAATGTTTCATGTGTTCTTCTCGTCTTCCGACAATACATGTTCATTTGCTGTAATTGGCAATTATTGATATGTACATGTCTCTGTACACGTGAACATGTTTCACTCTTTCCGCATGGAAACACAATGATAGCCACTCATAAAGGTATAAATACACGTTAACATTTTTCACTCTTTCTCCATGGCAATACTGTGATCACATCACTGTGGTGCCATGGGGGGAGAGTGGAAAATGTTCACGTGTACAGAGACCTTAACAGGATGCAAAAAAAGATGTGAGCATGTCTTGAAAAAGTTACTCAGATTCAGGTTAACTGCTAACACTGTTTTTTTATGTCCTTTTTAAATAGACAGGCTTATCAGATGTTTATTCCCTGATCTGATATTCGCTGATTTGTTCCCATCACTATGAGAGTGAGTTGACGAGAGTGAGTCTCAAGCTTCTATTCAGTCAGTTTGATTATTGAGCTGTCGATGTGTTAATAATATCTGGTTAGCAAGAGAAGATGGCTGAATTCCAGGTTGACAACGAAACGTGAAGGGAAGACACTGATTAACGATGGCTAACGATCTTAGTATTTTTAGTATTGACAAACTCTTGTGAAACCAGTTTTTATGAACACAGGGTGATATTTCTTTCTTTTGTGAACCTCTTAAATTTGAAACCATACTTTTTATCAATAAATGTTTATGTTGATAACCTCAATTGAACTGTGTTACAAGTTAGCAATTGCCGGTTACGGCAGGTGGACATTATTGGCAGAAGAAGAAGAATCTTAGAGAGAGGCAGGGCAAAATGGGAACAGGGCGAAACGAAACAGGGCGAAAAGACACTGCCGTAATCGTCAGGGAAAAATGGGAACAGGGCGAAACGAAACAGGGCGAAAAGACACTGCCGTAATCGTCAGGGCGAAAGGGGAACAGGGCGAAACGAAACAGGGTGAAAAGACTGTCGTAATCGTCAGGGCGAAAGGGAACAGGGCGAATCGAAACAGGGTGAAAAGACACTGCCGTAATCATCAGGGCGAAAGGGGAACAGAGCAAAACGGGCCAGGGCGAAACGGGACGTCCCCTTATAGACACCGAGGGTGCGTGGAATGCATCGATTTGGCTCAAGGCTGCTGGCTCCGAATTCCGCGGATTTTTGCGCTATTTATCTGTGGCAAACATGCTAATCTGGGAAAGCGGAACGCCGCACGCGCCGCAAGTAGCCTCGCGGAGGCCAGACCGCAAGCTTAAATTTAGCCTAACCACTGAGTAACCTTTTGCTTTCATTTCTGACAACAGAAAAATATAAACTCTACATGCCCCCCCCCCCCCCCCCCCTTCTCTCTCTCTCTCTCTCTCTCTCTCTCTCTCTCTCTCTCTCTCTCTCTCTCTCTCTCTCTCTCTCTCTCTCTCTCTCTCTCTCTCTCTCTCTCTCTCTCTCTCTCTCTCTCTCAACACCCACCCCACCCCCTACGCCTTACCACCATCAATACCTATAATATGTGCAGTTGTACTATTTCCAATCGAGTAGGTTAAACTATCTGTATTGTTAAAAAAATCGGGACTTTACTAGTGTTGCACTGCCTTCGGGCATTGCCTCCAGTATCGTTCCCACCATATCTACATCTACTAATGTCCCATATGGACGTTAAACAGATTTACTACTACTTCCAATCTTCTCTCTCTCTCTCTCTCTCTCTCTCTCTCTCTCTCTCTCTCTCTCTCTCTCTCTCTCTCTCTCTCTCTCTCTCCAGGCATCAGAATAGCCTGAAGTCCAATCCTCTGAAAACAACGGTAAAAGGGCTATCTGGGCCCTAGATTGAAGAGGGACAACATTGAAATGAGTTCCAAACACCACCAAAAAGGCTTAATATAGTGAGAAATCACTTTTAAATGCTATTTAGCTCAAAGGATAACACTCAATAAAAAGGCAAAACCTCTGACAAGAGAAGCCAAACCTCTGTCAGAAATTCTTAATTCCGGCTCTGATAATTCTGATGCCTGCTCTCTCTCTCTCTCTCTCTCTCTCTCTCTCTCTCTCTCTCTCTCTCTCTCTCTCTCTCTCTCTCTCTCTCTCCCTCCCTCCCTCCCTCCCTCTCTCTCTCTCTCTCTCTCTCTCTCTCTCTCTCTCTCTCTCTCTCTCTCTCTCTCTCTCTCTCTCTCTCCACAGCTAATTCTAGGCCTTATATATAACTGACTTCGTGCTGCAGCTTTGAAGATCAGTTGGCCTTTAGGGAACCTCCTCCACACTATTGTCCTTAAGTCCTCTTGGCCAAATACTGTGGGGATAAGCTCAAAGCAAGGCTTCCTAATCAAATTCCAACCCAACCCTCCAGAGTCACATTTGCTTCATCTGCTACCTGAAAGTCCCAGATGCGCGCGCACAGTGTGATACACACACGCGCGCGCGCGCACACGCACACAGACACACATAATCAGCATTTATCGAATCAGTGATTGCTTGGTTGGTCATGTGCATGCATTTTTTCATAAAGGATAAAAATTAACACAAACTAATACATTTAGTTATCACTTTCTCTCTTTCTGCACATCTTGTTGTTAACTCTGTTTCTTTCTTTTGTTCTCTTTCAAAAGGATAGTAGGATGTGCAAAATATTATGTGAGAGCACAAAAACTTGAAATCACACACAGACACACACACACACACACACACACACACACACACACACACACACACACACACACACACACACACACACACACACACACACACGACGTACACACACATGTATACAGCAACGCATGCGCATGCACATAACCAAATACACACACTTCACACACAGACACACATTCACACACGATGACACACACACGCATGTACACACACACACACACACACACACACACACACACACACACACACACACACACACACAAAGACCGTGTCACACATGCGCGCGCGCGCGCACACGCACACACACACACACACACACACACACACACACACACACACACACACACACACACACACACACACACAAAGACAGTCACACACAGTCTACACACACATTGACACGCGGCACAGAACGTCACAGACACACACACATATATATACACGCACACACAACACAGACACACACATTGGCACATGTAGAAAGAGAGAGAGAGAGAGAGAGAGAGAGAGAGAGAGAGAGAGAGAGAGAGAGAGAGAGAGAGAGAGAGAGAGAGAGTCTGAGACAGAGACAGAGAGAGGGGGGGGGGGGGGGTAGCATATGCAACGAGCAAGCTTACTGTTTTAAAATACAGATAAAGAAAACGTTCAGGAAAAAGTGAAGACCATACACATTACATAGGTCCCAGCTAGCTGTCCATAGTTATGGTATATAGTAGTGAGTGAATGATTACTTATCTCAGGACAAGACTACTTAATTACACTAGTCAGCGTCGCTGCCACCACTTGAGCATTCCGGACATGCCTGTCATCGTTCCATGACTTTGAGTGTCAAATGTTATCCAGGCTGTGACATATCTATCAAGGCATCCATGTATGTTGCATTTTTGTGTGTTGACAGTTTCTATCATCTTCATGAAGCTGAAACATTCATAATATTCGATAACATTGTTTGAAGAGAGTTTCCTGTAGTTATATTATTTTTTATATAAATCAACTGATTTTTGTGAAACGATCTTGAATTCCTATAACCGTTCAGTCCAGAAATAGGTTATGTGGACGGAGCTCCAACTCCAAGATTCCGTTGATCAACCATAATCGATGCATGTTTCGAGCAACCTCAGCCAGTCAAAAGAATCGTTCCTGATAAACGAATCACGGCTTTTCAGTCACAAGCTCGTCAATAAAAACCACACACCAACGGATTTCTTAAAAACTTAACAGTTTTTTCTTCTTCTGAAATGTTCATATCAGTTTACTCTCAACGACAGCAAGCACATGTAGCGCAGGCTTATTAGAAAGGACCGGGAACTCCGAATGCAATGTAATGAATGTAGGACACTGATACAGATACTCAGATACTGAGCAACAAACACGCCACGAGCAAGGAACAAGCACACATACCACTACAATTTAAGAATAAAGATAGACTAGTATCTTACCTTTCTTTTCTGTAGTTTCAGCCATCGAAGCTGCTAGAGTCGATAATACTTCCAGAGGAGTCTCCATCGTTGCGTTTGATCGTTGACTCAGCAGCAGAACAGAATGTCGTCTGCCACAAACAGACTTGTTTGTTTGTTGACCCGTCACGCCGATCAGAAAAATCACAACTTTTCCGGGACATAAGCCGACAGTTTGAAAGAAATCACCGACTGGGTGTGTCAGTTTTCTGTTTTAGTCACTCGTCCGACGCTCTGTAGAGTCTGCTCAAAAGATTTATTGATTTAAAATGCCAAGGAATTCAGTACGAGCACATCGACCCGGAATGACAGGAATTTCTTGAAGGGGTCACATGACTATTTCCAGTCACGTGACTTCCATAACTGCCGAAGAGGTCAGTCACGTGACTGGTAGGTGAATGGAATGAGAGCCATATTCTCGCTCGAGTGCGCCGACTGGAATGCTAAGCGGTTCTACGTCACGAATGCCGGAGAGCACAAAGAAGCACATTCCATACCACGCGCTCTTAACTGGATCAATCTGACGTCAATGGCTCGACCTGTAATCTTTTCTTTTTTTTATGAAATAAAAGGAATTTGCTTTTAGCTCTTCATAGACTATGTATGAGAAACTGAAACGTCACTGGAACATACAAAAAGCAAACAAGCACACAGCAAGTGTAAAGTGACGTTAATTTATTCACAAAAGACACAACAAAATTACTGGATATTTGGGGTGCGAATGCGCCTGTATCAACATAGACATACAAGAAAACATCAAACAACAAAGATAGCAAAAACAATACTTCCCTCTACAATCTGTGAATGAAAAAACAATACCCCCCCCCACTCACCCCCCCCCCCCCCCCCCCCCCAATCCCCCCCCCCCCCCCCCCCCCCCCCCCCCCCCCCCTACAATCCAAACTGTGAAAGAAAAACAATACTCAGTTCCCCTCTACAATCCAAACTGTGAATGAAAAACAATACTTCCCCTCTACAATCCAAACTGTGAATGAAAAACAATACTTCCCTCTACAATCTGTGAATGAAAAACAATAGGGGAAGACGGGGTAAAAAGCGCATGGACGGGTAAGAAGCCCACCCCAATTATCTCATGAAATAAAGAAAATTTCAGTCAAGTTTGCCCATGAGACGAATGCTAGACATTCACGCTCGTCTCATGGGCAAAATGAGACTGAAATTTGCTTCATTTCATGAGATAATTGGGGTGGGCTTCTTACCCGCCCATGCGCTTTTTACCCCGTCTTCCCCTACTTCCCCTCTACAATCCAAACTGTGAATGAAAAATAATACTTCCCCTCTACAATCCAAACTGTGAATGGAAAACAATACTTCCCCTCTGGTGAAGACGGGGTAAAAAGCCCATGGGCGGGTAAGAATCCCATGCCAATTATCTCATGAAATAAGCAAATTTCAGTCAAATGTGCCCATGAGACGAATGCTAAACATTAACACCCGTTTCATGAAATGTGACTGATGTTTCATGAGATAATTGGCATGGGCTTCTTTCCCGCCCATGGGCTTTTTACCCCGTCTTCCCCTACAATCCAATCCGTGAATGAAGGTTTATTCGGAAACAGAGCCTGACCACTTTTACAGGGCGTGCTACGCCCCTGATAGTGTACATTCTTGTCATTATTACTGTGTCGAGATAAATATGAAGAGACATGTAGCTTTGATTGACTGAAGCACTGAGAACGTTGAGGTTTCATTTAAGTGTTCAGTTAGCCTACTGGCATCCATTGTGCCAGATATTCGTTTCTATAGGCCTACAACAGGTCCAACGGTTTGATTTTCATAGGAAATTACATACTTATGAAACACATAAGCTACACATTCCGGCGCGCGCGCTCGCGGTGCTCCCGATTCCGTCTGACACCACCCCACCCCACCCCACCCCACCCCCACTGACATACACACCTTGTTTTTGAAAATCAGTGAACTTGACATCAAATCAAGCCCACTGATCAGTCTACAAAAACAAAAATGTACAACAGGCTCACAAGATAGTCTAGAAGAACAAAAACTCAGAAAATACCCTGCAGCTGAAGTTTGAAAGCAAACGTCATTACTGAAATACATCTATTTGATGAACTAACTTGGCTGTTATTGATCAATTAATTTTTGACCCAAAACCCCAACAACAAACAAACACTAAAGGAAGCCTTAAACTTGAAAATATAAAAAAACACTATTATCAAGTTGCTGGAACATCCCCCAATCGCCGTGATCAAAGCAAAATGTGATCGCAATTCAAAATTAAAAACCGAACCATTAAAAATGCTATTAGACAGACAGAACAAAACAAAACAACTAACAAAAAGCCATGCGACATAAAAACTGAACCAGCTTATAAAACTTTGAGGGACACGCGCATAATTATTTTTCTATTTTTCTACTTGTGGCTGTTATGTTTTGTTGTTGTCACTGCAATTCCCATGCATGTTTTTACACACACACACACAAGTTTGTGCTGAATGAATGAGCATATGGGGGTGGGGGGTAGGCCGAGGCTCACCCCCGTTGAATATCGAGCATGATAATTTTAACACTTACCCCAAACTGCTTTGCCGTCACAGGAAAGTACGCCGCACATGCGTGCGCGCGCGCACACACACACACACACACATGGTGACACATATTCTACACACATTGTCACACACACACACACACACACACACACACACACACACACACACACACACACGTACACACACACACACACACACACGTACTCGCAAACCCATACACACACGCGCGCGTATCCACACACACGTGCGCGCATACGACAAGCACCACACACACACACACACACACACACACACGTACTCGCAAACCCATACACACACGCGCGTGTACCAACACACACGTGCGCGCATACGACAAGCACCACACACACACACACGTACTCGCAAACCCATACACACACGCGCGCGTACCCACACACACGTGCGCGCCGCATACGACAAGCACCACACGCACGCACGCACACACGCACACACACACACGCGCGCGCACACACACACACACACACTGGATCCCACTGTTTGCGTAAAACACAATGAAATGAAACCAGCAGGAACTCGATCAGTACCGTAACAAGGGCATCGCCGAGCGGCAGATATGTCCTTTGCCGGTTACGCCCTGTAGCTGCCCCGCCCTGTACCTCCCTTTCCCGTCACATCTTAGGTCCCCGTCCTCCTTGTGTCCTTTCGGTTTCGGGGGAGGGTGTGTGTGTATTTTGTTGTGTGTGAGTGCGTGCTCTCCCTTCATAGAAAGCCTTACGACACGAATCAAAAGTAATAGGCCTTTTCAAGACTGTAATGTAGGAAGGTGAAGCAAAACGGAAACATGTCTGCCGCTCGGCGACATTGTATTTCTGAGGAATAATTTATGTACGAATGTATTATACTCTTAGCCTCACATCCTCACACAAAATGTGAAGGGATTCTATTTTCTATTTTACGAGATACAGCTTGTACAAGAAATATATAGCGCAAAGAAGGAAATTTCGGTTTTCAAGGTCACACTTCAAGGTCAAGGTCAGCATGGCGATAATTTATGCTCGGATGTTTTCTACTCTAGGTTATACAGTACCACACACAATCTGAAGCGCTTCTGTCAAGTACAAATGTGGAAAATATGGCTTAAAACCCAATTTGTAGACCCCTACCACTTTCAAGGCCTACTGATCTCCCTGACCTTGACCTTGATCAGTATGCCATCATCAAAACGGCCATAAGCCAAAGTACCAAGTTTCAAGACTCTAGGACCAACGGTGTGGAAGTTGTGACCCCTTAAAGATTGTCGGTTTTCAAGTTAACTGGAAATATACTGGACGTTGTTTCTGACCTTTGACAGACAGACGTCTGGAGACAGGAGAGAGGCTTGGCTGGTAAACGTACTGAAATGTAGGGCCTGAGCTCAGACCAGTAAACAGACGAAGATTGACAAATTATTGGGAAGTTTAGAAATCTATCTATACCTATAAGAGGGCCTCTCGTTATATTTTTCAATGTGGAGAACTGGTTGTGTGCACCCTCCTTCTGACTAGTCCAGATTTCCCTAACTAGAATCCATTTCACGTCTGTGGGTTTGTTTGTTCGCCCTGTAACTCATGAACGGGTACATAAAATCACTTCAATTTTGATGTGGTGGTGTATCATGGTGCACAGATGGTCCCGTAGAAATTTTGAACATCCAGTGCAAGTCTCCGCCAAGGAAGACTCATTTTTCTGTAAGATCGTATATGTTGTAGAAGTAAAGGATAGTAACTCTAGGGACTGACAAGCTGGACTGGCTTACTTCTTCCCTTGAACTATGAACCTGCCTAAATGAGAGGGAGAGAGAGAGAGCGGGAGAGAGAGAGAGGGGGGGAGAGAGAAGGGGAGAGAGAGAGAGAGAGAGACTAGGGGGGAGAGAGAGAGAGAGGAGAGAGAGAGAGAGAGAGAGAGAGAGAGAGAGAGAGAGAGAGAGAGAGGGGAGAGAGAGAGAGAGAGAGGGGAGAGAGAGAGTGTGTGTGTGTGTGTCTGTGTACGCGCGGGCACCTGAAGCGTAGCGAGTAGCTTCGCAAATCAAAACACGCATATTGCTTTTCTGTTATCAAATCCCTCAAGAACGATTGGTTTTCATATTAAAAACAAATAACCTGAGCAATCGATAGACCTTGATATAACATTAAAACTGCATAAAACGATGGGACTTTAAAAGCCTAACGGCTGTTCAACCCTTTTGTCCCTACTATCTGATCTGAAGAAAGTTACAAACAAAAACGTTTAGGGTATGTCACCTTTATGAATTTTCTATCTGATTAAAACTACTTACGTTCATTTGAAACCCGGCAAGACGAGTGAAACAACGCAGTGACCATCAGTGGCATTACAAACAAAGTTTTCTGAAGTGACCCCCAGTCATACTGTCCTGCTTGACCAGGGTTTTGTGCACGTTTAACCGTGAACAATGTGCGTGTGTGTGTGTGTGTGTGCGTGTGCGTGCGTAGATCGCAAACATGTGTGGAAATATTGGTGTGGGCTTATTGATGAAAATCTGTTTAACGTCCTCCGGTCTGGAACAGATTGATATGGGACATTAGTAGATGTAGATGGTGGGAACTCGATCCTGGAGACAATGCAACACCAGTAAAGTCCCTTTTTTTTAACAATACAGAGTTATAATATCTGTGTGTGTGTGTGTGTGTGTGTGTGTGTGTGTGTGTATACCTACGTGTAAAAATGTATGTACACGTGTTTTTGCATAAGTATGTGGTATGCGTTTGCGCAAGTGTGGGCTTATCAGAGATGATGAGATTAGCGTCCAATTGGTCGGGGACCCTTATGGACGATGTTCTTGAAGACGAAGTCTTCCTGTTGAGATGATGATGATGATGAAGAAAAGTCGGTGATGATGAGACAGGAGTTCGTGACGTAGCAGACATCGTCGTGGATGATCCCTGGAACACGTTGCGTACCCTGGACTCGCGGACATGCTGTCGGCTGCGGGAACATTTTGGACGGAATCCGAGTCGTGAAGATACCTGCCGTGATGCTGGAGTCAGCATTGTCAAAGTTCAGGGCATAGATGCGAGCATCTGTGATGCGGTAGTCCGCTTGTCTGGTCAGTGCCGTTGGCGTCGATGGTGTTGTGTCGAGCAATCTTCCCCTCCAAGGTTGTCTTCAGGGCCAACGGGTGACCTGCTCCATATTGGGAGCTGGTGTCGTCGCAGGCCGCCAGGAGACATGCAGGCGGGCGTGGTCCTTCAAGAGGGGTTCTCGTCCAACAGTGAGTGGCGCTGCACTGAAAGCAGCCCCCCAGAGGATGAAGAGCTGCGGTCCCCATATCCCCTGGGCAATCAGCATAGCCAAAGCCCACTGTTGGGTGCCGGCGGATCATCGACGAAGTCAAATCAGCAGAGATGATTCAAGTCGGTGCATGTCGTCGTGTCGATCTGCAAGTTCATCAGCTCTCATCTGGTGAGGGAGAAGATCCTGTGTCGCCCTTCCCACCGGCTGCCACCCAGTAGGACGTCGAAGGCAAACTGCCACTTTTGCCTCGGAATCATCACATGATGAGAGCCAGCATAGTCGACCCTCTCACCACTGACTCCCGGTTGGGAATGCGTGGGCTTATCAACGTGTGTCTGTGATATACGTGTTGCGTGCCATGTGTGTGTGTGGGTGGGTGCACGCGCGCTCCCGTATGAGACAGAGTCATGAGAGTGTGTGTGTGTGTGAGAGAGAGAGAGAGAGAGAGAGAGAGAGAGAGAGAGAGAGAGAGAGAGAGAGAGAGAGAGAGAGAGAGAGAGAGAGAGAGAGAGAGAGAGAGAGAGAGAGAGGGAAACTGTCTGAGCGATATGGTATTTGGTATTTCATAGTCACAGAGGTGTCTCTGTAAATTTCGGGATGCTTTCACCTGGAGAGCGCGTCGCAGCCAGAGGCGTGTCACCCCTTTTTTTTTTAATTGTGATTTTTTTGTGTGACTGATGAGGAAGGAAAGGGGGGTTTGGGGGTAAATTTTGACCAAATGACAACTTTTTCGTTGCCACTGGGTTTAACGTGTGCTAAGTGCAGAAGAAGATCGAAGAGGAAGAAGAAGAAGAAGAAGGAGAAGAAGAAGAAGAAGAAGAAGAAGGAGAGAGAGAGAGAGAGAGAGAGAGAGAGAGAGAGAGAGAGAGAGAGAGAGAGAGAGAGAGAGAGAGAGAGAGAGAGAGAGAGAGAAAGAGAGAGACACAGAGAGTTGGACAGAAAGAAGGCGGGAAGGGGAGTGGGTTGGATGGATGATAAAGACTGATACATTTTCAGAATGATGAATCCCCCTGTGGTTGGACAAATAGTTCACCCACCTTCTGGATTCCTCTAATCTGTCATTCTCTTTTGACTCTGCCTTTTCCCTTTGCGTACAGTCATCCACTATCTTTCTGCCTTACCAGTCCATTCTCCTGCAATTTTTTCAAGAAACAATTTCAAAAAGATTTCCTCCAGCCGAAGTCGGACTTGCTGGGCCTAACTATTTTCTTAGTTAGGCGCATAATGACAGCATGACGCATCTGCGCTCATAATTGACAGAAAACTGTCTGAGCGATCAAAGAAGAAGAGGGATGAATGCATACTGTCAGATAATAAAAGATTCTTGTTCACTTTCAAAATTATCTCCTCCTTCAATAGACGATTTTCGGAAAAAACTAAGGGAGAGCACTTCGTGAAAATTAAAGTTGTTTACCTCCATTACTCGGTCAAATACCATAGCAACGATGCAACAATGGCGTTGAAGCTTGAAACCGCAGGATGCGAGTCAGCGACTTGCAAACATTTTTTTATAGAAAAATTAGGGGTGGCCAGTGGCCACAAACTGAGTCTGATAAAACTTGCAAAATGTGACGTAAAAATATAAATAATTTTTTAGAATGACACACAGTGTTCTAAGTGCTGTATGTCTGCTCAAACACATGAGTCAAGAGGCTACGAGAGCTGATGGTAGAGTGACTTCCCCTGTTTGACAGATTGAATTAGGCAAGATCACTCCCACACACCATGAAATTACTCCCCTTAATTATTTCCGAACAATTCCTATTATTAACATTCTTTTTATCAAACGGTTAAAAAAAATCATTTTCTGTAGTTACAATAACGGGTGTATTTCAAGTCTTATAAATCTGTTTTTAGTCTTGCTAAATTAAGAATTATGAAAAAATAAATAACTGCAGGATTTCACAAAGTCTCAATTAAAAAAATAGACGAAGGAGTTATGCTCGGAAACGTCGGTTTTGTTACTAATTTTGTTGTTGTTTAGTGTTTTGGATTTCCCCAACCCACCACTTTATTTTTAAATTTTCCTAAGAATTATGAATCAGAAAACAGGTGTGCCATGTTGTGATAATCACCATAGTTACACAAATACGCAGACACTTTTTATATACTTTATTTCGCCATAGAACGAGCCGGGAGGGAATAGCAGATACAGAGAACAAAACATATTTTTTTATATTGATCATGTACATTTGCCAAAATGTCCACAGACTATAAACCATATCACATTATCATGCCATACACAGGCATCAGAACAGTCTGAAGTCCAATCCTCTGAAAACCGCGGTAAAAGGGCCATCAAGGCCCTAGCCTGAAGAGGGACAACACTGAAATGAGTTCCCAACAGCACCAAAAAGGCTTAATATAGTGATAAATCACTTTAAAATGCTATTTAACACAAAGGATAACACTCAATAAAAAGGCAAAACCTCTGACAAGAGAAGCCAATCCTCTGTCAGAAATTTTTGATCCTCTGACAATTCTGATGCCTGCATACAAGTAAAACAAAACAAACATTTGCTACAGACAGAAAATAATACCGGTACATACATGAAGAGAATAACAGCTGCTTTGGAGAGCAAGCGAGAGAGAGAGAGACAGAGAGAGAGAGAGAGAGAGAGAGAGAGAGAGAGAGAGAGAGAGAGAGAGAGAGAGAGAGAGAGAGAGAGAGCGAGAGAGAGAGAGAGAGAGAGAGAGAGAGAGAGAGAGAGAGAGAAGACGTGAAAGGGGGATGGTTGGATGGATGAAAAAGACTGAAAATGCAGTATTATAAATGCATACTGTCAGATATTAACAGATTTTTGTTCATTTTCAAAATTATCTCCTTCGATTATCAACATTCTTTTTATCAAACGGTTAACAAAAATGGCATTTCTTTGCAAACATTAGAGAAATTGAACGCATACACCCTTTCCAAGATACCAATAAAAACGAGCTTAAAAGAGACATTAAACCAGCTATACATAAAAACTACACATTTCAATACATACTCAAACTGAAAAATGTTGTGATTTTTATCCACACCCTATATCAAAACAAATGTTAGAAACAATTTGCATTGCCTTATACAAGAGACTGTTTCAGTTTAAACTCGGAATTCCTTATTTGATACAAGAGCAGAACACCCAGATTTATTGCTATGGTAAAACCATGGGAAAACAAAAATAAAAACAGTTTTACTAGGTTTTTATTGTGCAAATCAAACACAAAAACAATGTTCTTCTTATATATTGAAACAAAAATCATGTGGATATCAGTTATGATTTTCTTGCTGCCTTAAAGTACATATTGGATATTGTTGTTGTTGTTGTCTTACCCTGGCTTAAAGACTCCAGGGATCATCCCAACAGCCGAAGCACTTGAACACTATGCTACAAATGCACCAGCTAGAGATGAGAACATTACGTGCGTGACCGTTTAGATTACCCCGCCACATGGGTAGCCACACTCCGACTTCGGAGGATACATTGGATATGAAATACACTGTATTCTATAACTGTATAACCACTACAGACTCTTCTCAATTCATAATTTTAAACTAACTCTAAGATCTGTTTATTAATAAACAAAAAACATTGCTTTTAAGAAGAATCTTATCAAGACATAACTTTACACTGACTGTAATGACTAATCCCAGCTTTAATGAGGCGTTATACTACTCCTTGCAGAGACGAAAGGGCGATAATTTTAGGGCCGAACTGCCGATGCCCCCTGGTGACAAGTCAGGAGCAGATAATCTTCTGTGGCTACATACCACTAGTTCCTGACAGGCAAGGGCGATAATCTTAAGTAGGTGACGTTCGCATTTGAAGTCGCGAGACAGGGGCAGATAATTTTTGGTATAAAGCCTCATTCTTCTAGCACCATGGGTGAATACATTCGCCCAAGACATCACTCTTCACTCCCATCAAATGCAAAGAGATTCGCTGCCCAATGTTTGTCTACTTTTAGGGCTTATCAGGCATGGGAATTGTCCGCGAATTCGCGGATTTCCGCGAAATATTTTTTGAAATTGTTACTAAATACTTCGTTTTTGTTACTAAATACTTCAATTGGGGGGCTTTTCAGAGTTTTTTGTGTCTGACAATTCCCATGCCTGCTTATGTCAGTGATTTTTCTGTTAAATCAAGCATGCACACTCGAAAAATAGTCCCTCCCCTCTTGTCGGACAACCAAGAACATAAACAAGATACATGGCACTAGAAGAGGTAAATGATCTTACAACTCCTTCATCTTGCAAAAAAAAAAGAAGTTACATGCATTGTAAGATTAATACCCATTTACATACAAAACCACGGGTTTTTATTAACCTCTTCGCTGCCCACAACGTATATATGCGTCCTATATAGCGCTTCAGTGCTTGCCACCGACGTATATATACGTCGCCGCTAAGTAGCGATATTGCCGCGTTCAAAAATTGCGCGGCAAGCCGGCGGCGCATGCGCAAGTAGTAGGCGGCAGCGAAGGGGTTAAGATTTGTTTCAATCAACAATTCTACACTTAATTCAATATCCTTTCAAACATCAAACTTTTAAATATATCTCTAGAATAATGAACTTTACATCTCTCATAAGATCCAGTGATGTCCCGAGGCCCCGTTCATAGGCCAATGACCTATAGAAATTTAAAATGTCCTATTGTGTTCTCTGATTAAAGATTAAAGTTTGAACACTCTCACGCTTTGTCTTATTGATTTCTGCAAAAGCCATGACATTGTCCCATTGATTTCGCTCGTCTCAAGACAGTTTGTCCTATCACTTTTCGATCCTCAGTACATCACTCAGACATGGTAGTGGGGGCAAAGTGGTTTTCAAGGAAAATGACCGGGGGTCCAGGGGGCCGAAGAAAATTCAATAAATGAGTGAAATTTTTCACTTTTTCATGCCATTTCAATGCATTTTTTAATAATTTTGTTTCAAACTGTTTTGCGGATTTTCCGCGATTCGCGGAGGTCTACCATGCCTGATCACTGAAGATCTGTTTCAAAAACACCACTTTTGAAATATCTTGTTGACCTTACTTCATGTTCTTAATCAGGATTTTATGCTTTACTGTAGAACTTTGTACTGATTGTACAGGTTTGTCCTCATCAGCCATTCTCTTGAGTTGAGGAGCAGACTTATATCACACTTACCAAGAAAAATGCAATGTGGTTTGCTAAGATCTGTTTTGATTCCAAGCTTAAATATCTACAATTTGAGTAAAATCAGCTTTAGTATTGGATAGAAATCTGAACGAGAACATTCACTCTGTAAGCATTGCTATAAACAAGACCATGGCAGTTTGTAAGATCAGAAATGTACAGTTAAAAAGAAAAAATTCACAAACGAAAACATACACCTTGCACCATTACAAACCGAATCAATTAGTACAGTCAGAGACTCAGACTACCATACTTTTCAGACAACAAGGCGTACCCTCCAAACTTAACATAAAATTCAGATTTTGTTACTCTATATTTTCTTACTATATTATTAGTCACATTATCAGACGCAGGGGTCTCAGTCTGGGGAAAAAAGTATCGCCTTATAGACCGTAAAATATGGTAGTTTTCAAGTCAACAACTGCAATATTCAACTCATTCATCACAATCAACTAAAAATTGATATTCAAAACTCTGATCACAATCAACTCCGAAACCCCCCCCCCAACACAACTCTTTTTAAAGAACGCCCATCACAATCAACTAAAAAAAAGAAGAAGCCAGAACTGATCACACTGATGAACAAACTTTGCAATTTCATGGAAAGTAATCCTAAAATACAAAGAAATCACACACAAAAAAGATAATGAGTAGGCTACTTTGTCCACCTGACGTATCACGCCAACCAATATTAGCTTTAATCCGCTTGGTTGATTTTTACCTCCTTCCTGTCCTTATATACAAATTACAATATAGAAAAAAGTAGCAAGAACTAATAGCTATGTACATCTAAAAAAAAATCTTAATGCTAGCCAATACAAATTCTGCTTGTGTTGCATTAATTTTCATTTATCCTCGGAGTGTGTGTGGAGTGTGTGTGTGTGTGTGCATGCATGCAAGTCTGTGTGCACAAGCACAAGCACACACAGGGACACTGACACCTGAGCCCATGTTTATGCATAATAACCATGTTGCATAAAAACCTTGACAGTTGATTAAAAATAATACATTCAACACTTCTTTTGCATAAACAATGTTTTTACAAAAAACTATTTGTCAAGTTCCAAACCTCAGTAAAATAGTGCATAATCCATTCTATGTGACTAAATACATATAAATAAGACAAAGAAAATCTTTTCAGTTTTACCAACCTTAAATGCATACAACATTTAACACAATTTCATCAATCAAATGAGACAGTGTGCCATTCTGAATGGGTAAGAATGAACAAGAAATGTACAAGGGTGTTTTGTAGATCTACATATAATACAGCAAGATAGGGGGGACTAGGTCAAGAATTGCAGAAGCTAGCCCAAAATATATATATATATATATATAGTTTGCTTGGTAAAACTTTTCTGTGTCCAATGTCTTTATTTGTGAACTAATTTAGATAAACTGACAACAAACACAACCTCATGCAATAACAACCCCCCCCCCCACCCCCCCACTCAAACAAGCCTTATGCCATGAAAATATTTTCCCAAGTCCATATGGTACATTACAAGATAACTAATGATTATTACTGTATGGTATTGTACATGACATATTATAAATACTTTTCAAAACGAAGATGTTGCTAATGTTGATATTGTCTTTAATAGGCTGTAATCAGTATTTGTTTATATCGTCTGAACACAAATAGGAATAAGAGAGACTTTCGTGTGAACTAATATCTTAAATTTCTAGCATTTTTCACTATGCATATCATTGATGCATCATTAGAAAAAAAAAGAAACCATAAAAAAGTATGTATTTTTTTAAAGTCAGGCTTTTAAACAGAATCTAAAAAGAACAACAAACAAACAAAACCAACCAAGACTTACAACAAAAATAAGAAAATACTCAAGATGCAGCTCTTTCTTCCCCACATTATCAATGTACTTAATTTTAAGTTGACTATCAAACTGTGTGCCTAAATTTGGGTGTAAAGAATTTTCCCCTGTAACTTTAGTGTAAGACTGTGAACTGCTGCAATTTGGTAAGAAAAACAGAAAAAGAAAATCAAATACTGTCTAACTTAAGTGAATTTAGATTGACTGAAAAACTTTTTACTTAAACCCCCCCAAACTAGCTTGCTAACAAGTTGAGACTAACAATGCTGCCAAAATCATTTATAACCTCCTTAACAGAGGTAGGTAAATATGATGATGAAAAAAGAAAATGAAGTGGATACTAAAAAAAATGAAACCTAACATGAAATTACATTATTATTATGATTAGGGAAAAAAGAAGACTTAACCGCTAACTTTTCCTGGTGATTCACTGTTCCATTCAGAACAACTGCAACGTTAACTACAAGCACTACTTTGAGGCTATTGTTCTATCAACAGCCAAGTTGATATGAACTAGAGTAGAAAGGGGGGTTGCGTACCCCTTAAGGGATTATCGCAATATGACGTCAATTTGTGGATCTCCAGTTCGATATTGGAAAAGAATTAGACCACCAGCATCTGTTAAAATGTTTTTACTTTCACTGTATCAAGGCTCTGGTTTGTAACTGAAAGCGTTTTCTAGACGCAAACGGATTTCTGAAGACTATGACACATTGGTTATTGCGTACCGGTACAGGTCAGCGCGCACCTTAGATACAAGTCATTGCGTACAGGGTTAATAAAAAATGTACTTTCAACTTAAAGTGAGTTCTTTTCAAATGATAAAAATATGTAAACATTCAACTTTCTTTTACTGTCAAAAATATCTACACTTTGTATTTAGATCAAATAAGACACAAGACAATCCGAGACAGTGATCTGTGAGCATTCAAAAGCATATTTTTATCTCTTCCACTTCATCTATCACTCAGAGTCAGACAGCCTCCTGTCACATGAGTGCAGATGCAACATGCTGCCAAATCTATGGTCGAGACTAGATCAGTTGAGCAAATAACATACATGTGTGCGCGCACGCACACACACACACAGACATGCGTGTGCATGCATGCAGAGACAAAGAGAGAGCGAGATAGTCGTTTTGTTTAGATCTTTCTAAATCTAAAATAGATGCGTTTTAAGTGAAATGATCTAGAATCGAGAGATACTCACTCTCTCTCTCTCTCATTGTGTGCATGCATGTGTGTGAACGTGCATGTATGTGTGTGTGTGTGTATGTTTTAGTTCACAATGACATCATTATTACGAGCTCAAAAAAGAGAGAAAGTGAATTGGGGTGGGAGGACTGCAATATTTTGACATATTATATCTACACAGTACGCATCACCAATACACCCAGGGGGAGGCATGGTCTACGCGTACACCCCTACAGTGCTTCCAAAATAAGGCCAGGGATGCTGTACACTTACCCATGCATTCTATTAGCCAATTTGTTGTGCATTGTTAAGGAAATCATTAGTAAAATGAGTAGATTCATAT
The DNA here is from genome assembly GCA_017654935.2 of Phymorhynchus buccinoides. Classification (NCBI taxonomy): domain Eukaryota; kingdom Metazoa; phylum Mollusca; class Gastropoda; order Neogastropoda; family Raphitomidae; genus Phymorhynchus; species Phymorhynchus buccinoides. The sequence goes on from JAGGCT020001710.1 coordinate 18,811, forward strand.
CTTACCATCTAACTCCGTGAAATTACGTCTTTTCCGTTTCAAAAATGGCATAGAGAAGGAATAAACGTATGGGGAGAAAATGACAATGGTTTCATGCGACTCCTTTAGAATCTCTAGGATTTCGGGGGGGGGGTCGGGGGGGGGGGGGGTCGCACGGACCCAACCAACGCACAGACCTGTTCCTTCCTACTCTATGTATTGCTGCATTGCAGCGATCAAATGAAAATAAATTCCAAATTCTATTCTAGCTAATAGAAACATAAAACTGAACGTGAAATAACTCAAAGATTGGAGTCTTGGTTAGACACTAAGTTCAAAACAGACCATAACAGTAGTTAGTTGTAGACTTGTATTATAAAGCTGTCAAGCATTATCATAGAAAATTATTGGTGCTTTTACTTTTAGATATAATTTTCTTGTGAGTAGCAAAAATATATCACTATCTTGTACTAATGTCACAAGCATGCTAAATTGCTATGCAACAAATTAACTAAATAAGCTTGTTTTAGTACTTTTACTTTCTTTAAATCATTACTTTTTCAAAATATAAAATACAATTTTAAAAATGAGCTTATTGACATTATTTTATACTGTTTCAAAATTTAAAAATTTTTAAAGCAGAAAATGTAACAAGATGCAAAGTATGATTGTGTGTCCGACAAAACAGCTCACTGAATTCTACACACCATTAGAAAAAAACAACAACATAAAAAAACAAGCTACTCAGCAAGAAAAGAACATTCTGCAGAATTTAGCACACAATTTAAAATCACAAATTATATACATTATCCTGATTTGAAGAAATCAACATCTCCCTTGACACAGTATGATGCTGAAATATTCACACACAGACAACAAAGCACAATAACACAGCCATTTATTTAGTTTTTCATGGCAGGAAGCCAACAAGTAAAATAAATATTTCTCTTCCTTTGTTTCAGACCAAAATAATTTGCTGCCAATTCAAGATCAAAACGTATATAATACAAAAACAAACGGCATACAGGGACACAAAGTACTTTTTACACTGGATCAGGAAAACTATGGGATCAACATTATATTGCAATGCTTCTTAGTCATTTTTCAATGCATAAACTGGGGACGCTAGAAAACACTGTCAGAATGCATTGTGTGAGAAGAACTTTGATCTTCAGGAGCCCCTTCCTCAGACACCATGTTCTCTTCCCCGGAAGCAGCTGCAGTTGTGTCCTTTCCCATGTCACACCGGTTTTCAGTGGCGGCGATAGTGTCAGAATCGTTTTCACTCATAGAAGGACCGCCCTGGCTTTGTGAGGGTTTGTGTACATCTGAAGAAAACGATGAGGCGGGCAGCGCTTCAGCCTTGCCACTATTAGACTCTTCTTCCATCTGGTAGTTGAACGAATTAGATTCCAACGCTGACAGCAGATTCTGATCCTCCTGTTTCTCTCTCTGATCTCCACTGGCTCCTGAGGAAGAAGAAACATCGTCACTCACGCTGGGAGGCTGATCGTCTACATCTTCAGAAGACCGTTGCTTTGTAGGACTAGTTTCCTGTGAGGTTCCATGGATTTCTGGCAAAGGAACAGATTGTTCCACTGATTTGGGGCTCACTATTTCTGGCGGTGTTTTTTTTTCCACCAGTGCCAGCTCTTCCACAGGATACTGAGAGGATGTGCTTATGGCATCAGGTTGTGAAAGATCGACTGATTTCGGATCAGGATTTTCATCTGCGGGTTTTTCCAATTTCTTTTCAGGTATTGAGCTTACATCATCAGATTGTGATGTGTTTCCAGCTAATGTACACTCCATCTCTTGTGGTGTATTTTCAGAGTCAGTTTGTGCCAATTCTTGGGTGCATACTGTACCCTTATCCACAGGTTGCAAAGACTTTTCAACTGAAGGTTGATTATCAGCTGCTGCATCTGCAGTTTCCATCAGCACAGCCTCTTCTCCTGATGCTGAATTCGCTGGATTAGATTCCACCGCCTTATTCTGATCAGCATCACAATCCATTTTGATAAGACTGTCTTCTTGTTTCACAGAAGCCTGTTCAATGCAACACAGTGGCTCCTGGTGGGATTTGACTGACTGAGAACAAAGACTTTTACCACTGTCACAGTCCTTTGAAACGAGAGATGAACCTTCACCGACAATCGCTGGTTCTGCTTTCAACTCTGACTTCGCTTCGGTTCCAGCAAATGTATCAGCTTTCTGTTGTTCAGAAACAGGAATGGAATCTGCTGACTTTTCAGCCTGTTCAGCTTCTGGGGTACACTTCTTGGGCAGTTTTTTCTCCTTCTCCCCACACGAAGATCCATGCTCCTTTTTAGCCCCATCTTTGTGGTGGTGTCTAGAGGAACTAGATTTGTTCGTGGAACTCCTGCTGTTAGAGTGTCCGTGGCTTGAAGACTTAACCTTTTCACTGGACCCTCTGCTGGAATGGCCTGATGAATCTTTACCGGGATGACCATGCCCGTGCGAAGGCTTCTTGGGGTGGAGACTGGAGGAGTGTTTCTCGGATGTCCCGTGCGTTGATTTGGAGGCTGATCTGGAAGAATCAGAATGCGCCGAGGATGGTTTTTGTGCATGTTTAGATGAGTGACTTGAAGAAGACTGACAGGTTTGGGATGAAGGTTTCTCAGAAGATTTGTCTTTGCTGCTGCGGTGGTCACTTTTGTGAGAATGAGAGGAAACACTGTTTAGGGACAAGCTAGCCTCATCCTTACTACGAGATTTAACGGTCTTTGATTTTGAATCTTGTGAGCTGGTCTTTTTGTCCCTGTCATGTGCAGTTTTACTCTTTTTGAATTCTTTGCGTGACACATCTTTCTCCTCTTTGCGTGACACATCTTTCTCCTCTTTGTGTGACACATCTTTCTCCTCTTTGCGTGACTCACCTTTCTCCTCTTTGCGTGACTCACCTTTCTCCTTTTTGCGTGACACATCTTTCTCCTCTTTGCGCGACTCACCTTTCTCCTTTTTGCGTGACGCATCTTTCTCCTCTTTGCGTGACTCACCTTTCTCCTTTTTGCGTGACACATCTTTATCCTCTTTGAACGACACATCTTTCTCCTCTTTGAACGACACATCTTTCTCCTCTCTGACCAACACATCTTTCTCCTCTCTGACCAGCACATCTTTCTCCTTCTTCACACCAAGTTTGTCCGTCTGATCCGATCTCTCTCCACTTTCTGCATCACACTCCTCAGTCTTTTTCTCACCACTGCCACCTTCTTCTTCTTTCACGTCCGAAGACTCCTCTGAGGGCTGGGAGGGGTAGTACCTCTTGAGGCGCACGTGCCATGCGATGGAGGTGACGGCAGCCACGGTCTTGAACTGGTGGATGACGTTGCGGGGGATGAAGTAGATGTCGTTGTGGCGCAGCTGGATACGGGCATAGCGCATCTCCTCCCGCCTTAACTGGTTCAGCTTGGCGTCCTCCAGCCAGTTAACACACTGAAAACAGAAACAGTGTTGTCATGGACAGAAAACAGAAGCAGTGTTGGCATGGACAGAAAACAGAAACAGTGTTGGCATGGACACAAAACAGAAACAGTGTTGGCATGGACATAAAACAGAAATAGTGTTGTCATGGACAGAAAACAGAAACAGTGTAGGCATGGACATAAAACAGAAAGACAGCCATGCAATGGGCTGAAAACAGAAACACAGCCATGTCATAGACTGAAAACAGAAACACAGCCATGCCACGGACTGAAAACAGAAACACAGCCATGCCACGGACTGAAAACAGAAACACAGCCATGCCACGGACTGAAAACAGAAACACAGCCATGCCAAGGACTGAAAACAGAAACACAGCCATGCCATGAACTGAAAGCAGAAAGAAACAATTTCACCAGATACTATCATTCTGAACATGCTATGTAAACAGCATGGAGTAATAGTGATGAGCCTTGAGGACGAGTATGATGAACATGAAGATGAGGATGATTATCATAATTTTTCATTTTACCTACGACACAGGACACTCATGCAGTTCTAGCTGAAGCTTCTCCATCAGAGTAAATGCCACCAGCATGAAAGGATGATGATGATGACAAAAATGCTGATTTTTTAGTGTGTTTGAGACAGAGATCCATCAGTAGTTTCTACCACAATGTGAAAGTCAACAATATCGCCATCATCGGATGACAACGACAAGTCCGATGATGATGATGAGACTGATGATGATAATGATCATTTTTCAATTTAGTTGTGACACAAGAGACTCATGCAGTTGGGTAACTCTCCTGAAAACTGGGTCATTGTGACCTATCCTATTTATTAAACAATAAAAAATCAAGTCAAACAATGAGATATCTCATTTGTGTATTTCAGCTCTAAATAGTTGTAAGAATCATATAAAAAGCTTCTACCAACATGTGTTTAATAAACAGTGTTACAAAAAATGGGCATTTTGGGTGCTTAGTTTTGTGACATGCCCAACAGTCTTGCATAAGGTTTCTATTTTTTCAGAAACCACAAAAATTCTGCACACATATGCATGCACACCCAATGAGTAGTAGTCCTTCCTTTATAGCAACAATTTTGTGGATTTTACCAAAAAGTGTGTTTTAAAATAACATTTTAAATACCAGGTAGCGCTGACAACATGTTGTGTCCTCAAATATAATAAAAAATAATGCAGATTTTCTTTGCCTCAACAATCTCTAAGACCCATTTTTTTCTTATTTAGTTATCCAAAAACATATTTTTGACAATGTATGTGCATGAACAGTAAATATAAGTTAAATGTGGTCATCCGAGTCCACAAAATGCGTTGTCAGCGCTACCTACATTATTAAAATTTTCACCTAGGGACTTCTTCTGCCCAAGTCAAAAGTTTACTACTTTCAAACAACTACTAAAGATCATTATTCATACAAAGTTTCAAATGTGTGGGATGTTTTGATCAAGAGAGCACAAAAACAGTATGGTGTCCACCCCTAAAAGGCCCGTTGTCAGCGCTACCTGGCCACTGAATGGGCCTTCTATGTGTAGAATAGCTTGTTCACAGTTAAGTTCTTAACCATAAGGCCAAATTTGCCAATACAATACACATTTATTCTTGTAGCAGACATATCTTTCAATTCACAAGAAATTTAATTCATACAATTTTCTTTTAGTGATGGATGACAGTGGCGTCATTGTTGTTGTCTGTGTTGCCCACAATTTTTTTCTCAAATTTAAATCTTATTCTTTTTTTTTTATCATTGGATACATATAAAAGTCTTCATTTCAAAGTAATCTGTAAGTTAAAAGTGATAAATGCACCGTAAAGTCTGTTTAAGTAGGTGAAATCATGTAATGATAATGGAGGACAACATGTTGTCATGCTACCAGTTGGTGTCCCTGTTGTCAGCGCTACCCAGAAATTATTTTTGTTATTAAGCTCTTTATATTTTACTCTATCATTGAAAACATGTCTTCATTTCAAGGTAATCTGTAAGTTAAAAGTGTAAAGTCTGTTTAAGTAGGTAAAATTATGATAATTTAGGACACCATGTTGTGCTACCAGTTGGCGTCCCTGTTGTCAGCGCTACCCAGAATTTTTTAATCTTTATTAAGCTCTTTATATTGTAAATTACCGTATCTATGGGTTATTCCTGGTGGTAATGAAACTATTCTAACACATCCGCTATGAAAAATTGTCATTTTGAGTGGTGAGACATTATATAACGACATTTTGATATGAACCATGGTAATGTGCATAGATGACACAAACCAACACTAGTATTTAAACACATTTCTTTTGTATTATTTTGCAAATGAAACCATTTGTAAGTCTTTATTTCAAGAAAGTCTGCCATGTTAAAGTGATAAATGCACCATAAAGTCTATTTAAGTGGGTAAAATTATATAATGGAGGACACCATGTTGTCAGCGCTACCAGATGGTGTCCTGTTGTCAGCGCTACCCAGAAATTTATTTGTTAAAATTTAACACTTATTTTTTAATTGTCAAATTAATGGAATATCAGAGATAATAATGAAACTATTCTAACACATTTGAAATAAAATAAATGGCATTTTGAGTGGCACGACATTATATAACGAAAAATAAAACAATCAATTATGGTAAGATCCAAAGACGGTATAAACCAACACCAATATTAAACTTTAAAAAAAAAATGTTTTTAATGAAATCATTCATAACTCTTTATTTCAAGACAGTCTGTTATTCTAAAGAGATAAATGCATCATAAAGTTTATTTAAGTTGATGAAATTATGTAATGAAGGACACCGTGTTGTCAGCGCTACCAGCTCTGGACGCATATAAATAAAGTCATAAAACCCAGCAACGATAGCCTTGATTGATTTTGTTTTCATTTCATAAGAAAGTTGATTCATAAAGCTACTCTATGCATGCATTTTCTGTTCAATTTGCCCAATTTTATTTTTTGGCTTCTATGTCACATATTGGACCAGTTTTCAGGAGAGAGACCCAGTTCTAGCTGAAGCTTCTCCACCAGAGAGTAAATGCCACCAGCATGAAAGGATGATGATGACGATTATGACAAAAATGCTGATTTTTTCAGTGTGTCCGAGACACACAGAGATCCAGCAATAGTTTTTACCACAATGCAGTGATGTTCCGAGGCCCCGGCCATTGACCTATTAAAATTGAAAATGTCATATTGTTTTCTCCCCTGTCAGGACAAATGGATGATTTTTTTTTTTAGCACTGACACACATTGTCTTATTGATTTCTGCAAGGACCAGAACATTGTCCTATTGATTTCTCTTGTCTCAGGACAGTTTATCCTATCACTTTTCGATCCTCAGTACATCACTGCAATGTGAAACTTAAAGTCAATGACATCGGATGACAATGACAATTCTGATGATGACGATGAGCCTGATGATGGTGATGCTATGATGATGATGATAATGATGATGATTTTCCGCTGTACCTGTGACACAGGAGGCTCATGCAGATCCAGCTGAAGTTTCTGCACCAGAGAGTGAAAGTCACCGGCGTGGAAACAGATCACGTCCTTCAGCACCCGGCACTCTTCTTCCCTACCACAACGATAAACAACACAACCCATTACAGGTCACAAATGTATGCGCACGCCATTTACTATGTACATAAACTCACATTCTACCTTATTTTATGGACGTTAAGGTGCGTTGTAAAATGAGGCACATGGGATTTCTGCATGAACTGTGTACAAGGCCTTACAGGGCGAACAAACAGGACACACACGCACAGTTGTTCAATTATAAGAGGCATTAAGATGTTAGTTATTTACTTATAAATAGCCAAAATTTCCTTAGTGCTGTTCTCAGATCAAAGGGCGATTCTCATAAAGAAGCCTCCATAAAAAAAAATGTATGCACTTGGAGGCTTATGTACCTATGGTACCCATCAGGGTGACCTCCCTTGGCACTCTCTAGTGTCGGAAGTTCTAAAGAAGAAAGCTCACCTTTTGCAGTCCTAAGGAAATTTGGGCTATAAGTGAATAACTAACCAGGCATCAGAATAGCTTAGAGTCCAATCCTCTGAAAACTGCGGTAAGAAAGCCACCAAGGCCCCAACACTGAAATCAGTTCCCAACATGACTGAAAAGGCTCAGTACAGTGATAAATCAATGATATTTAACAAACATTAAACCTGAATAAAAAAGGCAAAACCTATCACAGTAGAAGCCAATCCTGTCAGAAATTCTTAATCCTCTGACAATTCTGATGCCTGCTAACAGTCACTAAAAAAAACCCAAACCCTCTTGTAATTCTCCAGTCCAGTTGTCCACTTACTGTCCAGAAACAGTAACCCCTTTCAGCAAGCCGACTGCAGCTGTGGTGGCGCGGTCAGGTCCGTAACCAACGTGATCGGCGTGGCAATTGGTTCGGTCTTCCGCCAACGATTCACGAGGACAGGAGACCCGGGGTAGGTACATCAGGTTCTGAATCTCTCTTCTGTAAATAATTTTATTACAAACATGTAAACGTGTTGTTTAACCCCCTTCAGTTCAAGACATCACTGCATTAGATAAACATCATTACTGGTCTGGGGTTGCCTAGATTTTTTTTTATAACAAATAAGAAGCGCAACAAAACTCAACACGGTCAATGATTCAGTTTTGACATTACTGCCATTACTGGTTGATCCAAATTTATTTTTTCGCTTTGAAATCGTGGTTAGTTGCATTAACGCTTTCGCCACCAGCCATTTTTCAGCCAAAAAATACCATTAAACTAACTGGGTAGAGAAAAAAAAGTGTTTGCAATATTGGGAATTCTTCTGTGACATGCAATGATGCATAACATTTTTACATAGATCTATCCTTACCTCCCAAAATTAAGAAAATCAGTCTTCAGATAACAGGCCCTGATTTGATGCCTTTTAGTGACATAGGTGTTAAACCACTGTGGTGCATAAATGCGACATTGGCGGCGAAAGGGTTAAATTTGGAATCATTAGTCTCATTATTACTATCACTGTTAATGTTATGATGAAAACATATTTGATTTTGACCCAATTTGAGTATTCTATGAGGCCGTAGGGTCGATTTAAAAAAACACGTTTTTAACATTATAAACTGCAATGGAAGTGCCAAACATATTTATAAGTCAAACGAAAGCTGGAAGAGAGATGAAGAGAAGTAACTTGAAAAACGTGGTTTGGATTGACCCCCCCCACCCCCGCACAGATTTAGACAAGTTTTAGACTCACGCTGCAACTTCCCATCCAAACCCAACTTCAACAACTGCCGAAATTTTCCACCGGGGGGGGGGGGGAGGGAGGGAAGAGGGGAGGGAGAGGGATAAGGTTGCGCAACTTCCCATCCAAACCCAACTTCAACAACTGCCGAAATTTTAGTTGCGTTGAGGCGGGAGGGGGGACCTCGCTTTTTTCTTTGGCGTCCGATCAGGATCAGAGTCGGAATCATCCGCTTGCAAGTGGATTTTTTTCGGCATGCCTTCAGACTGCACTTCATACCTAGAAAAATGGTGGCATGGAGAAATAAACCGCAAGTATTCATTCAAGGGACATCACTTGAACTCGAAGTCAGAAACAGTAGCAAGTACGGCTCAAATGCCATGCCTTCTTTCGATTTCTCCTTTTTTGTATGCACTCATTCAGTGTAATCGGAGGTCTCAAAACGTAATAACTACGGACAAATCCGTAGGGAAAACAGGTCTGTGAAAGCGATCACTGTCCTCACCTTCTCCTGCCCTTCTGAGGTGATTTGGGCATGTCTGCCGCGGGCACCATCTGCTCTCCAGGGCGAGCCCACAAGATGGGTCCATCAGGACTCTCGCAGCGACTGATTTTCCCGTGCAGGATGGACTGGCTGCCCCATGGCATGGCCGCCCGCAGGAAAGGATCCTGCTCCAGCATGTCCAGGAATTGGGGGCAGTACTTTCCCGCCTGTTTTAAACACACATAACATGCTTTTCAGATGTAGCTGCTGGGGAATCCAACTGGCACAATTTTGTTTTACATTTTTAAGGAAAGAAAGTTCTAGAATTTTACTTTTTTTTAAGATATAATAATAATAATTAATAATGCTTATATATATATAGCGCATAATCTTGCAAAGCAACTCAATGCGCTTTTCAGTGATTTCACTCACCATTCGTACAAACATTTCTAACACTAGTAACAGACTGGTTCACATATCCTCACCACACATCTCTATGAAAATGAATACATAGAGAATGCACTGCATACAATCATAACACAACACACTAACACCCACCTCCCTTCACGGGAAGTTCAACCCCCCCCCCCCCCCCCCCCCCCCCCCCAGATATACTGTTTACAAATATCCTTTTCAAGTTGATGAATTTAATTTTTTTCCCAATTGATATCCGTTTGACTGCTAACATTACTATTAATACTAACAATACTAGTGTTAGAAACATTTCCTTTTTTTTTTTTTACTCAATTACTGTCCACAGCATTTAAATATTTTTTAAAGGTCACCTTGAGCTGCTAAAGAACTCATGAAAAAAATTATTATTAGCTACAAGTACTTACTCAGGCTGCAATAAAATTATGACTAGTGGCTATTTCAATAGGCTAAATCAGTTTATGATAAATCAGACATGAAAACATTATATTGAGGAAAGAAAGGAGCCCAAGACACTGGAAAACTTTATTAGACAAAGAGAGAAAGAAAGAGACTCTTGAGAGAGAGAGAGAGAAACACAAAGAGAGAGACTTTTTTAAACAAAGATTCAAGAACATTTATAATGAAATAAAACCTGTCAAGCGCCACTGTTTCATAGTTGAATATATTTTGGTTTATATAAAATTACAGATTATCAAATGCAACAGCTGAACCAACATTTAGAAATGGAAATATGATTATCAAATGCAACAGCAAAATAAATTTAAAAACAAAAAAAATTCCATTTATGAATGTTGGTACAGCTGTTGCATTTGATAATCTATAATTAAATTTACATAAATCAAAATATATTCAACTATGAAACAGTGGCGCTTATTAAGCTATATAGACTGCAGCTGTTACCAACTAGAGCACAAGAGCAAGCGTCTTGCTGTTTAAAGAGCCACCATACACTATCCAACTCGGTCGAATGAAACTGATTGTGACCGTTACACAGCTTTCCTTTAGACACTAAAGACAGTACAGTATACTATAACTTAAAGGGGCACCCTGATGGATGAGTTTTTGTAAGAAACACGTCGAGATCACCAGGAAAACACCTTTTACAGAGATCGCAACACTCACTTTGCTCTGGTTTCCCATAAATCAAGCCGTTAAATCGGCGATTCCTCTTTGGCGGAGGTGCTGGAACATAGTGGAAGTCAAATTCTTTCACCCGTCTCTTTTCTAATGGCCACCTGCGTTTAGACCCAATCGTTTGCACAAACTTTTCGCAATACAAGCCTTTTTATTTTATTTTATTTTAAATTTAATACAGTTTACCTAAAGGAATTTCGCTCGCAACAAAGGAAATAGCTCCTTTTTTTTTTTAATGCACTACAAAAAAAGAAAACGCTTCAACCACAATGAGTGACCTCCACCCACCCCATCCCAAATGGCTACTCTCTCCGGCATCTCCGCCAAGGAGGAATCGCCGTTTTGATGGTTTAATTTCTAGGAAACCAGAGCAAAGTGAGTGTTCCGATCCTTCAAAAGGCTGTCTTTCTGGTGATCTCGACGTGTTTCTTGCAAAAACTCATCCGTCAGGGTCCACCTTTAAAGTAGAAATCACAATTTTTTTTAATTTTTATGCAAAAATAGGTTGACTGAAATTCTTTTAACCAGTTAAAAGGAATTCGCTACTGCACCATTCCCTTTCAATTCAACTCACTCCTGAAGGCAGTTGTGAAAAAAACAGCCAATACTTTCTAATAGTAATAGTCTAAGGACGGCACATGACCACAACCACTTGACAGAGTTAAAAACTCGAGTTTCTTTTGACTAAAAGTCAGTAAAACTAGTAAAATAAAAGGTCAGATTGTGTGAGTTGGCTTTTTTAAAAGAAAACCTGAATTATAGCATAAACTTTAACTTTTCTAGCACCATGAGTGAATATTTGCCCAAAACATCACTCCACACTCCCATCAAATGCAAAGACATTCACTGCCAAGCACCCTGTTATGTGTTTGTCTGGTTTTAGAGCTTTTGTCACTGTTTCTGCCATTAAACTTAAACAAGTTCAAGCAATCCATGCTCACTCGAAAAATACAGTTACTTCCCTCATGTCGGTTGAGATACATCATACAACGGACAATCAAACACTGCCCCATTCTGCCTTCCAAACCAATTTTCATTTACCTGACTGTACTGATAGCTTTGTTATGCACTTAGTGCTTTTATTTACTAAGTAAATTACATCAAGCAAGAATAGATTATTCAATGCAGCAAACAAATGATTACAAAATATTCCAGATAATTACTGAGTTAGCTAATCCTCTCACCTCCTCCGACGCTGCATTCACCAGGTTGATCTGCATCAGGGGCCCCCACCTGAACGTGCCGTTTCTGAAGGTGCTCGCCATGGACTCGCGGTACTTCTCGATGGTGGTGCTTTCGATTTCCGACTTAAATCCCAGGACGCCCATTTTCACAGTCATGCCCTTGTGATGGTCGACGAGGAAGTCAATGAAGTCTTGCATGGGCGAGGCAGCCCCGTGCACTATCCCCATGACGCAGTGCGACACTCCCTCAGTCTCTTCCCCACACACCAGCTCCAAGAACTGATCCGCAAACTGCTCCTTCTCTTTCTCAGACAAACTCTGCAGTTCTTGATGGTAAGCGTGGGCCACGACCGCGCCACCATTGGAGTACTTTTCAAGATGGACAAATTTTCTGAACGACGAATGCGCCAGGCGTGTGGAATCTGGCAACGCTTCATTTCCTGACAGTAAGCGGGATGATGGGTTTGCTGCATGTGACCGTGTGTGCTGGGATTCGGATGAGTGAGATTTATCTTTGTTTCTCACCTGTGTCCCAGCATCTTTCATCACTGCCTTTCCCTTGTGGTTCAAAGACACCTCCTTGTCTGAACTGACAACATTCACAGCGATTTGTCCCGACCGTTCTGAATTCTCTGTGGTGCACAGTGCAGTCTGGACCTCTTTGTCCATTGTGCGGCGCTTCAAGTTGACCTGGACCCCACAGCGCACCATGGATCGTTTCTTCACAGCAGACTTCATTGGGTCGCGAATCACAATCTTGGTCGGGGAGAGCATCAGCAGTTCTCTGGGACCAGTGTCTGAGCTCTCACTCTCAGACTGGGGAGGGAGCGGTGTATCAGACTGACTGTTGTGTACAGGCATGGCTGAGTGTGGAGAGTGCGTATGACGGTGGTGGTGACTTGTGCCGTGCTTGTGGTGGAGATGATGATGGTGGTGGTGGTGAAGGCTGCTACCCTGTTTCTGCTGATCTGCACCACCGGCTGCTTTATCCTGGGGCTGATGTGATTCAACAGTCTTCCTCTGAGCAGTTGATGCTTCACCTTCATTTGCTGTCTGGGGGCCAGCAGTCGTCTCTGAAAGGGATGAACTGGTTTCTGTAAATTGAACAATAATAATATCATTATTAACAATGTAAGGTAATTGGTAAGTGTGATTGATCGTGATAGCATAATCTGGCGGACTCCCAGTGGTGCAAGACATTTTTTGAAAATATACAAGTTTATTTATATTTGTGAAAAGTATCGGTAAGGGCAAGGCCAACAACAAAAAAAGGTGTGGTTAAGGTATCCCTACCTATGTCAAGAACTAGACCAGTTTTTTTCGCACAAAATCTTGACGACCCTATGACCTTTTTTTTGGAACTTTTGTCAACCCCCATTCACAGTTGAAAATAGAAGAGAGATAGCCATACGCTCATATTTGTGAAAATATGAGGGTGATTAGCACTTTCATAGTTTGAAACAAAGTTTGCTTGCACCGCGTGTGACAGAGATAAAAAAGCTAACTTTGTCGCGTTATGATTTTGCTAGCACAAGGCCAATTGCCTCGTGAGGGTAGTTGCTTCCCTGTGTTGCTTTAGCGTCAGTGTTTCAGATTGATGCAGCAAGGGCTTTTTTGCTTGGGAAAGCATCTTACATGCTCGTGGATGTTTTCCGGGACATTCATCGGGATGTAGGAAAGGAAAACATTATCACTTGCCGAGGTGGTTCAGCTTTTGAACTAGAGTTTTCAACACCACTCGGCAATTTCAAAGAGCTGGGAGTGAAGAGCTTACAGTTTTGTTGAAAAAGAGAAAATGTTATTTCTTTGGGCATATGCCGGTTTTTACCGATATGGTCTAGTACCGATAAAAATGAATGTCATCGGTGTCGCGTACCGGTACCTGAGAGTGAGACTTTCTTTCGAGCTGGTAAGGAAAGACCCGGCGTCACACACCTACGTCAGGCAGATGCGCGATAAAAGTTTTGCGTCATGCTTACGTAAATTTATAGCAAGGTTGTGTTCCCGCTTGTGGCCTTCCGCTCTCTGCTCTCCGGTTTCTTATAGATCTGTATGCCCCCCTCTGACGTCTTTCTGTCGTTCTGTTTGTCCGATGATGATGACAACATCACAAAAGTGACGTAACTTGGTCTTAAAAGGCAACATACAATGACGCATTACGATCGCATAGATCTATATACAGATATTTTCTGCACAGCGAAGTTTGATTGCACCGGCTGTGTGATGGCCAGTACCGGAATATGTTCCTGTTGCCGGTACTGTCCTCCGAAACTTTTGGTAGGCTAAGAGAGTAAGAGTGAGTGAGAGAGTGAGAGAGAGACCTCTTGTGCTTTATCTATTTTGACCTTTAAAAAAAAATCCCCCCCAAAAAAACTAGTTAGGTCCCACCTACCTACCCTATTTTTTTGGGCCATGTTACCTTAACCACAACTAATTTTTGGGGGGCCTAAAATGTTTGTATAATACAAACATTTTGTATGTATTGTAATGTATTGTTATAATATAATAATTATTTTAAACATATTCATTTCTTAGTAACTAATAAAAGTAAAACCGCGTTACTGAAAGTGAAAGAACAAATCTCATAAAACTGTCAACCAAAAAAGTATTAAGGGATATATAACTCTTGACGTGAGTCTCGTGGAAAAATAGGGGTGGGGTTGAAAATGTGTATGGTGTTCAAATCGCGGTGTACTGCAGTACATAGTGGGGGGTAGGGTTAGGTTTAGGGCTAGGGTTAGGGTTAGTATTCCAAAAAGGTTATTAGCTAAAAATGATCCTAAAAATCCTAAAATACAGCTTTATGTATGGTAAGAAAGGCAAAAACGGAAAAATACAAATGCAGGGGGGGCACATCTTTACCTTTGCCGTTTTTTTTAACTGACCTCTTTTGTCCTGCATCCCAGGTATTTTCTGCACAAATGGATTTGGTGACTTTGTTTTCGGTGATAAAGTATTGCTTCTTGGCTTTGAAGTGACTGGTGAAGTATCCGTGTCGCTTGAAAGTGAAAATCTACTGTCTTTTCCTTTCTCATAGTCGTCCACATAACCTGAACTGGACAGACGTCGATAGTCGTGTTGAATTCTTCTCCGTTTCCCAAATTCTGGACTCTGACAGGCATCGTTATTATTGCTAGTATGCAGATTGGGCGTTGGCATAAATAATTTGGGCCTTTTTGGTTCGGATGGCATCGATTCACTCTCCGCATTTTCATCATGAAACTCTGAAGATCTAACGTCACTGTCATCAGTCGGGTCACATTCTGGCTTTTCAATCTCCATGTTCATGCTCGTCTGCTGCACAACACAACTTTGTAATCCAGGTAAATTTTGGTTTTCTGTCTTTGAATCCAGAGTAGTTTTATGGGAACAAATGTTATCGCTTGATGAATTTTCAGATTTAGAAGTCAAAGGCGTCTGTGTTTGCAAGATTTCAAATATATTTTCATCGGAACGTGCTTCCATCGTCCCATCGTCCGCCATCTTGATTCTATTTTTGTCAATAACAAACACTGGAAACCAAGTAAGACGAGCTATTTGATTGGATTAACTGTCATTGACGTCATTGAATTTCCCCCATTTGACCAATGAAAAGGGTTTTACAATATGAATTTGGCGGAAGCTACAGCGTGTGCAAAGAGTGATTTTGTGCTAAAAGTGCGAGACCATTTAGGCTAAGTCAAGGTTTCTAACGTTATAGATCGACAATATTTTAATCCACTATGGCATCTAATGGGCCGCCAGCTTCAAAGAAGCCAAAGCTAGACGCACTCACTGACAGCAGTGATGTCAGCGAAATTGGGAACGACAAGGAAACAGATGCTCTTGAAGCCATTGATATGATCCACACTGATATTGACAGGCTCAACGAGAAAGCTAGCGAAGAGATACTTGAAGTGGAAAAGAAATATAAAAAGCTGAAGCAACCCCACTTTGACAAACGGCAGGAAGTCATTGAACAGATCCCGAATTTCTGGACTAAAACTGTATCCTAATTTCACTCTGTACCATATCTGTACCCCCCTCCCCATATCCATTTCCCCCCTGTTTGTGCGCTGTTTGTAGGTCATCAGGTCAGGTGAGGTCAAGGACATCTAGGCCTCGCGGCCTCTTAATTGTCCTTTCAAGTTAGTTTTTTTTCAGGTTCATTTACATTGATTCATGTAATGATGTTGCACTTCTTTCAGTTGGTTTGTACCAACCATTATTATAATACCTACATTTCTCTCTCTCTCTCTCTCTCTCTCTCTCTCTCTCTCTCTCTACTCTCTCTCTCTCTCTCTCTCTCTCTCTCTCTCTCTCTCTCTCTCTCTCTCTCTCTCTCTCTCTCTCTCTCTCTCTCTCTGTGTGGATGAAACCACATAGGAGGAATCCTGATATTGGCTTTATTATTTTTCAGGAAATCCTGAATTTGCAATATTTTATTGAATAATAATAACTCTGAAATGAGAAAAAAATGTTTTTTGTTAAAAAAAGAAAAACGAGAGAAAACCGTCTCTAGATCAGTAGATACCTGGATTTTGTTAGTAACAGTCTAGTACTAGTATAAAGTGCAGCAGAATCTTCAACGTGATGAAGTTGGCTGCATAAGGCGAAGAAGAGTAGAAGCACTTATGATGTACTAAAAGTACCTTAGCTTTGGGGGCTTCACCCCCTGAACCACACAAACAACTCTGCCCCTTGACCCCACCAATGCTGCCCGAAAGAACCCACTTTACCCAGGCCTTCCTGCTTTTCATTTTGTCCAGGTTTCACCCTTGTCTCTGACTCTGAGCTCTCTCTCTCTGAGTCTCTCTCTCTCTCTCTCTCTCTCTCTCTCTCTCTCTCTCTCTCTCTCTCTCTCTCTCTCTCTCTCTCTCTCTCTCTCTCACTGACAGTCACCCACACCCACACACACACATACGTATACACACATTGGGTGCAACTTTTTCCTTTTCACAAGGATTTCAGTTTTACCTAAAACTAGTAAAAGTGAACTTAGTTTATTTTCTTAAAAAATGTCCAAAAAGGCAATGGCACATGAAATGAACCTTTAAATTGTGCTTTAATATAAATCGTAAACTTCATCTTGGAATGTGGCTTTATATAATTATACTACTTCTTGATGACATGATGAAAGGGCAATAATTTAGGACTGACTTGACCATGAAACCTAGTTTAGTAGTTACGAGTCAGTGGTAGAAAGTTGATGAGGAGAAGAGACAGGCTGTACAAGTGATGGGAGAAGAGCGGCTGTGAAGACTAGCACTGACAACTGAAGGTCCTCAAACGCCACATCCAATGTCGCCTCCAAAGAGCCTACTGGACTTACAGAAGTTGATGGAAGAGAAGAGGGCAGCTCTGCAACCAAGAAGTTCTGGCCTTATGTGAAGGCAAAAAAGATAGAGGCAGCAGACCTGTGTATCACCTCTCAAAGTCAATGGAAAGCTGGTAACAGATGCCAAGGATCGGGCCGAGGTATTGAACAGTCAGTTCCAATCTGCCTTCAGCCCCAGAATACCCTTCTCAGCCGAAGACTTCACTGCCAGGACGAACCTTAGAACAGACCAGGAGGGCCCGTCTTGCAACACTGCCAATCACAGAGGAACTTCAGGAAGGCATACAAAAACTACTGAAGCAGCTAGGAGTAGGACAGCTAAAGCGCCAGGCCCGGACGGTATCAGTCCCAGAGTTCTCTGTGAACTTGGTGAAGAGCTTGCTCCAGCCTTCACACTGCTCTACAGATCCTCCATCTCGACAGGCACCGTACCACAAGACTGCATATGTCACCCCCGTATTAAAAAAGGGCGAAAGATACAGACCAGAGAATTATCGAATATCGTCCTATCTATCTTTCCAGCATCCCATGTAAAATCATGGAACACATCCTCGTCAGCTCCATCATGGGATTTGCCGAAGAAAATAACACCCTTTGCCAGGAACAGCACAGTTTCCGTGGGGTACGGTCTTGTGAGAGCCAGTTAATTGGACTTGTGGATAAACTCACCAGATCACATACTTTGTGAGCAAAGCCAAAAACACCCTAGGCTTCATCCGAAGAACAATAAAGGTCAGGAGTATAAAGATCAATTTACAAAGAGAGAGCCTTCCATTTCCAAGCCCTTGTAAGACCAACACTTGAATACTCCAGCAGTGTGTGGGATCCCTACACCATCAAAAACTGCAACAAGATTGAGGCAGTGCACCGAAAGGCAGCACACTGGGTCGTCAAGCGACATCGACAGACATCCAGTGTGGAAGAAATGTATTACCAACTGAACTGGTCCCCACTCGCCGAACGACGAAGGAAGGCTCGCCTCACTTTGTCACTATCTTCTTCAAACACCATTGTGGTGAGGTGGTCATCAATTCCTCCAAGAAGCCCACCCCCTGCCCTCCCAAAGATATATACCCAACACCTGCATGCTGAGGCCTACCAACTGCCAGCATGCAGTCCGAGTGGAACCTGCTTCCATCCGTGGCAGTAACATCAGCCATGGTGGAAGCCTTCAAAAACCAGCTGTAGCTCCCTTCCCCCTTCCTCTGATCTTTCCCACTTCCTCTCCCAGCCTTCCCACTCCCTCCACCACCACCACCGCCACCCTCGCTACTTCCCTCCCCCTTTTGTCCATACCCCCTTTCCCCCCCTCATCCTCCCTACCAACCAAGATGCTTTAAACACCTTGCTGCCAGAACATTTTCTTCGCAGAACACTCATTTTACTTTTTAGACATCAAAATCTTCAAAGTGATGAAGTTGGGCGCCAGAAATAAAGAAGAAAATTTTATGTGGCTATAAACTACTACTCTATGACAGACAAGGACGATAATCTTGTGTAGATGGCGCACACATCTCTGCACGAGACAGGGGCAGAGAATTTTCAGTATAAAGCCTCATTGCAGGAGAGCTAGATCTAAAATCATAATTCTATTTTTGCCTCAGCTTCAGGGGGGTGTTGCCCCACTGAAGCCGGGGCAGCTGCTGGACATCTGCCTTTCAGGGTTTTATCATTTGGGGGAGTTGCACTCATGCACATGGCATTCTGTTCTAAAAATGTCCACCTGCCAGTGCCATACACAAGTTTGCAATTTGTCTATTTACTGACAATATGAATATGGGTATTGATATTGGAGGGGTTTACAGAACTTCTGGACACTCCCCCTCTCTCTCCCAACTTAAAAAAAAAGGTGTGTGTGTCCATGACTACCACAACACAGACACCTTTCAGTGTGGTTACATGTAGTGATGTACCTTGCACTATAGTATTTATGTATTTTAATTCCTTGACAGGGTTTTGCAAAGAACAAGGATAATGAATTCACTCTTTATTCTCCCAGTAAAGGCTCAAAATCATCAAATGCTTTTTGCAAACTATCGTATCACTATCACTATCAGTTTCTGTCTCTGGCCCATGCTTGTGCACATTCATGTGTGTGTGTCTGTGTATTACTGTATGTGTATGTGTGTGTGTGTCACTATGTGTTTGATCTCAGGGTTTTTTGGTGTTTTTTTGTACAAGTATGTATCATACTTTCATGTTTTTTTTTTAAAATTCATTTTCTTTTTGTAAGCAATGTAGATCCTTCACCTTGGATTGGAAGAAAACCAATTCACAGCATGAAATGCTTCTTTATTGATTGAGATCAATTTTATTTTATGTTCAATGCTGTACACAAAGAGTCGAAGTATGTCCCTTAACTTGCCAGCTGCTGAACCATCCTCAGATTTTTTCGGTCGCCAACGAGAAAGAAAAGGAATGTCTTCAATACCTGAAAAAGGTGAGAATTCTGGACTCATATCAAATTTGGATAACGCCTATTTAGGTTGCGACTTGATTAATGGAAAATGTTTGTGTTAATTTTGACGCACATGTGGGTCTCTGATGCTTACAACTGCCATCTGACGCACTGGGTTAGGTTTCAGTTTCAGACCAGTGTGTCAGTAATTGATGCAGCAAATTTTTAATTTTCAAAGTTTTTCAAAATTGTTTATACAGTGGTACCTCCCTAAAGACCTTCAAAAATCATCCAACATGAGGTCTTATAAGGGACTCAGTATGGAGGGGTCTTATATTAGTTATAAGGAGGTCATTTTAATACTTACAAAGAAGGGCAACGTCTCAAAGAAGTAGGTCGTATGTGGGAGGGAGTCTTATAAGGGAGGTTCCACTGTATTACAAAAAAACAACCCTAGAATACCCAGGTGATCCTATGAAAATATAATGTTAATGAGCTGTAGTGACCTAACAAATTATAGAAACTGTATTTGATGTCTATGTGACGCTCATTTTGTGTATTTTTTAAAACTTGCGTTCATTAAATGCGCTCCTTGATGTGTTAAATCTTTACTGATTTTTAAAACAGCATAAAAATGGCCTAGCCCAGAACGCTTTATTTCTCGACTTGTGGAGGGGATATCTATGCATTGAATATTCAAAGATAAAGGGGCAGCATACCCCTGGCCATGTGTACGGTCAACTGAGCATGTGTCATCACCATGTGGCTAAGGCAAGGCATGACGCGGCGCATCGGCACGGCTGTGTTCATGCTTGCGTGTGCGTGCATGTTTGTGTGTGTGTCTGCGAGCACATGTGCGTGCAAGTGTATTGTCACGCGGCAGCATTTTTGGCTCAGTATTCTGTTCGGCGCGGTGCGTTGCGTCATTTTTTGCTTGGCAGCATTTCAGTGATGTCCCGTGGCCCCCCGGTCATAGGCCATTGACCTATTAAAATTCAAAATGTCGTATTTGGGTTCTCCCGTGTTTACATTTTAAATTTAACACGCATGCTTTATCTTTTTTCTTATTGATTTCTGCAAGAGCCAGGACATTGTCTTATTGATTTCTCTTGTCTCAGACATTTTGTCCTATCATTTTTTTATCCTTGGTACATCACTGGCATTTTTGGCTCCAGTGAACTTGACCAATGGCCTAGATATCCAAAATAACCTATTCGCATGCAACATTTGAGCCTCCTAGTCCTACAGTCCTAGGTCCCTCCGTTCAAATGTTATTCTGTTCACATAGATAAATATAGATCAATAGTCAGTCAGGAATAAACAGAATTCTCTGAAAACATTACTATCTCGCTTCACGGCTGGTAATGAACTCACCACCCCACCCTACCCCCACCCCTCCTTCCAACCCCCCCCAAAAAAACCAACTATCAGTACTGTATCACTGTGAGAGTGTGTGTGTGTGCAACTCAGTCAGTAAGTCACTAAGTGTGTACTGTATGCAGTGACTGTGTGTGTGTGTATCACTATGTTCATGTGTTAGTGTCTGTGCGATACGAGTGCGTGAGGCCTACTGTAATGTAGTGAGGCCTATCTATAATCAATAAATAATGCCTTTTGTGGTGTTTTTGTCTCTGTGGCTTGTCTATTATGGCTTGTTTTTAAAAAAAAATGTTGTAAAGAGCTTTGAGTTTGAGCCCCTTCATTTGAGAAGAAGCACTATTGGAAGCATGCATGATGTTGATTATTATTAAAAAAAATTAAAAATTAAAAAGCCAACTGACTGTGTTCCCAGGTAGTGGTGGAAGACTTTGAGGACATGAAGTCTGGGTACACGCTGTCCTTTTGCTTCAAGGCAAACCCCTACTTCTCCAACGAGCTTTTGTGCAAGGAATTTCAGCTGGACAGCAGAGGTAAGAGACACAGAAATTCACCCATATAATCAAGCATCAACCAACTTTATTATATATTGGCCACTGCAACTAGGGTTATTAACGCCCTTGACGGCAAGAGTTAAGCCCTTGTTGGTCAGTATCCAAAATGGCATTCACTCTTGCAAAAGACAGCCATTCAGTGGCCTCAAATAGGGTTATTGGCGAGAGTTATGCCCTTGTTTCATCAGTACTCAAGCATCTTCCCCCACCCACCAAGGGCATTCACTCTTGCAAAAGGTGGTCGTCGCATAAATTCTGGTTATTCTCTTTTAAGCCAATAGAAGATAAAGTGAAATTACAGTGGCACCTCCCTTGAAAAATCATCCAAAATAAGGTCTTAAGTGGGAGGGGTTGTATAAGGGAGGTAATTTTAATACTTACAAAGAAGGGCAATGTCTTGGAGAAGAAGATCTTACGGTTAAGTGGGAGGGAGTCTTATAAGGAGAGTCTTATAATGGAGGTTCCACAGTACTTAAAGGGGACACCAAGTCAAAAGACAGGTTGTGTTTATAATAGTGTATGTGTAATACTGCTGTTTTCACTTAAAACTTTTTAAATAGCAATAAATCAACTTAAAGTTAAACATGTAACGTTTTGAGCTCTATGGATGTCCCAATGCTGCTACTGATTAGAGTAGAGATAAACATGTAACATTTTGAGCCCTATGGATGTCCCAATGCTGCTAAGTGCTATTGATTAGAGTAGAGATAAACATGTAACATTTTGAGCCCTATGGGTGTCCCAATGCTGCTATTGATTAGAGTAGAGATAAACATGTAACATTTTGAGCCCTATGGATGTCCCAAATGCTGCTATTGATTAGAGTAGAGATAAAATGTAACATTTTGAGCCCTATGGATGTCCCAATGCTGCTACTGATTAGAGTAGAGATTTAACATGTAACATTTTGAGCCCTATGGGTGTCCCAATGCTGCTACTGATTAGAGTAGAGATAAACATGTAACATTTTGAGCCCTATGGGTGTCCCAATGCTGCTACTGATTAGAGTAGAGATTTAACATGTAACATTTTGAGCCCTATGGATGTCCCAATGCTGCTCTGATTAGAGTAGAGATACTTAGTTCATGCTGGTTTGCAGATGACTCTGAGGCTAAGTCCAAGTCGACCGAAATAGATTGGAAAGATGGGATGGATCTGGTGAAACACGCTAAAACTCTTCCCCGGGCACCCAACAGAAGAAGAGGCTTGCAATGCAGCTTCTTTGCATGGTTTATAGACAACGAAGAGCCTTCATTGGATAGCATTGCAGAAGTGAGTATTATTGCTGCTATCATGAGCATTATTATGTGTGACGGTGCATGGGAAAAGCAGACATAATGGAATTTTGGCATAAATTGAGATTTTAATTTTTTATGGTGGAACAAAGATTCCTTGTTAATACACAGAAAACCGAATTGAGTTATATTGTCTAGCTTTTATTTTATAATTATTTGAAGCTTGGCATTCGAAATAGATCATTTGCAGAAATTGGGCATAGAAGATACAATGTTGCCTCTTTGTTTCTATTGACTTGATTTAGAAAACTACCAAATAAACAAAGAAATCATTCAAATGTCTTTTACATGTATGTTGTGGATACTGGTAGAATACATAAAAATAGACATAAATATGCCCTAAATTTAGTAAATAGAAAATTGATATTTTGGGGGTTGTTAACTATTTTGAGGGTTGTTAACTATTTTGGGCTTTTGCTCAAAACCTGAGCGACTTACCGTATTTTCCGGACTACAAAGCGCACTGTTGTCTAAGCCTCACCCCCTGAATTTTATTAAAATTCTGGAAAAAACAACGATAAAGCCGCATTCAGTGTCTAAGCCACAAGAGATTGAAAAGGAAAAACGAACCTGAGAAGACGAGCAGATGAACTCGTGATCGAAAGCCACGGCAACTTCGACGGCCCGTGTTGCACTCACACACAAACTACACATAACAATACAGACCTAATTTTCGCCATAACGGACCTACTAAATACTGGATTCTGCGCAACGACACAACACAACACAAAACATCACTTAACATGACAAAGTAACGCACTGGCAGTTCATTTTCAGTCACATTTTGCACACACAGAACTTTTACCGTGCATACAACTCGGCTGACAAAATGGCGCAGCGCACACCGCAGATACGAAATCATGGCAAATGCTAATGCGCCAGCTGCTTTCATTTATCGGATTTTGTGAGTTGTTTGCATTCAGTGAGTGTTTCAGTGCACACACTGACATCGATTTATCAATTTGATAACGGAAAGGAGCTGCTTTTCAACATATTTTTTGTAAAGTGAGACCATTCACAGAGTTCCAACTTATGGAGTGTGACCGATCACCTAGTTTCAACTTGGAAGTTGACTTCGCATTTACGTGTGCACAGAGTTCGTAAAGATCGATGTGATCGCTCGCAACTGTTTCAGTTCAAACTTTGATCATAAACTGCTCAGTGATGACACATGTGCATAAAAAGTGGTCAGATTTAGTGGTCAGATCGTGATATCGCTGATTAAATTCTTCAGTTTCGGCATGAGAACGGTTCATTTTTACCGAGATTGACGATGTCAACACGCACAGGCTGGAGTTGACGACCAGCCTAAAATACAGAAAGGGAAATATTAACAAATTAGCCGCAATCGTTGTTTTAGCCGCAGGGGTCAAAGTTGAAGAAATAAGTAGCAGCTTATAGCCCGGAAAATACGGTATGTATGTTTTTCCCATGCACCATCACATATTTTCAGCGTTATGGTTCTTGTTTTGTTTCTGCTGCTGAGGATGTTGTTTGTTGTTTTTTGATTATGTACCCATATCCATATGTACCATGTCTCAGTCACAGACCAGGCTCATCTCATAATTTCACCTTTTCTGATTACCTCAACACAAAATACTGTTTTGAACACAGTTAAATGTATCTCAAGCTTTGCTTGAAAGGCTTTCTGTTGATGATGACTTAGTAGGTAGAGTGCTTTTCTTGTTGTTTTCTTACGTTTTATTTTTGGAAAGCCTTATCAGTTAGTTACTGTGACCGATCAAAAAGATTGTCCAGAACGGCTAGTAATCAAGCAGCATACTTCTGAGCGCTTTGTCTAATTTTTGTCGGTGTTGGTGTAAAAGCATCTGTTTTACAGGCATCAGAACTGTCAGAGAATCAGCTAATTTCAGAGGATTGAGAATTTCTGACAGAGGATTGGCCTCTTCTGTCAGAGGTTTTGCCTTTCTATTGAGATATATATTTTCTGTTAAATAGCATTTTATAGAGATTTATCACTGCATAAAGCCGTTCTGGTAATGTTGGGAACTCATGTCAGTGTTGTCCCTCTATATTCTGGGGCCTTGATGTCCCTTTTATCGCGGTTTTCAGAGGATTGGACTTCAGACTATTCTGATGCCTGGTTTTAGAGTAAAGGAGATAACTTTTTTCTCTGTTTTCACAACTGAATTAGATCATTGATGCAATGATTTTGTTACAGGATTTGTGGATTTACTTGTGCCATGCGACATGCAGACATAATTTGATATGTTGATGCGTGTGTGTGTTTGTGTGTTACATGACTTGTAAATTTAGTTTTTAAAAACTTTTGACTTGCAGACGAATTTTATAACATAATTAATATAAAGTGTATTAAGCTTTATTATTTTTTTAAACTTTTGATCCAGTCCATCAAAGAGGACATGTGGCCAAACCCCTTGACGTACTACCTGTCATCAGAACTGTCAGATGTTGATGAAAACAGCATGGGGTAAGTGCAATGCTTTTCTTGTTGGGTTGGCTTCATTGTGTTATCCACATAAACTTCCTTTCACACCCCCCCCCCCCCTCCCCCCACACTAAAATCTGACTGAATATGTTTTTCTATGGTCAGACATTTTTGTGTGGTTTTTTTTGCTTTCCCATTTATGATTTATTCCATTTACAGTACAGAGTGCCGCACAGTGGTTTGCTCACAGGTCGCAAATGCCGAACCTCAGCTCACAGACGTATCCTAATTTTGATTTGGTATTGGTAGTCAGAGAAGCGTCTCTGAAATTCGTGTTGCTCCCGAATCATACTTTTGTATGACTGATGAGGGAGGAAGGGTGTGTATGTGTGTGTATGTGGTTAATTTTGAACAAATTACAACTTTTTTGTTGCCACTGGGTTTAGCATGTGCTAAGTCAGTGTGTAGGCACATGGGACCTCAGTTTATTGTCTCATCCGAAAGACTCCAGGTTCAGACTGTGATCCTTAAAAGAGTTTTATTTTTGCTGTCTCATCTTCTGGGCCGTACAGTGGCATTGCTCCCACGCCGCTCATTCCGAGTCCCAATTCGCTGCCACACCTCCGCACGTTAAGGTCGCAGAATCCGAGACTAGGAATCCAAGAGGAGCGAATCTATGTTAGGCCGTCAGGAGGCAACCAACCGAGGAGACACTGCACTGCTGCTGAGTCACTTCGGTGGAGTTCAGTGGAGCCTGTTCAGGACACCACCTACTAAGTCCCCTACTGACGACACTATTCTCTTAGTCGCGGAGCCAGCGTGAATGAGGTCCTCCTCCGAGGGTGCCACCATGACCGTCCCCCGACAGCTCCCCAGAACACACTGACCTCCATGACTTTGACCCGAGCGCACCAAGACTGGAACAGAAATCGAAACTGAGGTCACCATGAGAGCAGGGCTTGCAAAGCCACGGAATTTGAGACCTTTTTTGGTTTTTTAATGATTGATGGAAATGAGGCGGATGACTATGATGATGCTATGGAGTTCCGTATTGGTCTGAGACTGCATGACAGGGCTGTATTCTATGCTTCCTTTCATAATGATATCCCAGCGTTAACCAGGCCCGAGAACTACAAACACCTGCAGTGTTGGTCTTGAAATTAGAGCAACACTCTCAGAATCGCATCCGCATGGGTGCATCTGCTTCCGTTTTTGGACTGAAACCGTTTTTTCTATATTGCCCCAAACGGAAGTTCCGTTTTTCAAAAGAATTCGCAAAAAAAACACCCACCAGTGTTGAATACCGAGATCGATGATCTGAGCGATTTAAAGCCTTGGAGTGCCTCCCTTCTCAGCGCTGTTCCCGGACTGATCCGGGATAGCCCCCCCTAGAGCCAATGGCGGCTCCCGGAATATTCCGGGAAGCCCACATGACATCACTAAGCATCTCATATAGCAGCCAATCGTTGAATACTTGTGTACGTAACACACTACGTCATCAAAACAGGGGTTGCGCTTGACGTCACATGCATTAAATGCTACATTTTCATTGGTTAAAGAGGTGACATTTTAATTTTATTTTGGTCGATCTATTTCGGGGTCAGACTGAGCTTCATAAATGGCGGCCAGGCTTTTACTGTCGATTCGAAGAGCTTTCCAAGCAGTTTTTTGATGGTAGAGATTGTAATTAGGGCTTGAAATTAGTCAATTTAGATTATATTATCACTGGAAAGTACAATGATGTGAGAATTGAACTTTTCAACGGAAAATTAAGTGCAAATTGATCGCGATGGCGCCGAGTTGCAACTTTGAGGCCGCCGATCTTGCGGCCGAGTGATTTTCTCAGTCCAATCGCGAACATTTCCAGGTATTTTGCTTTTTTCAGCTTGTTTTATACTAAAATTGACTAAGAATTAATGACTGAGGGTACTAATAAAGCTTTTCAGTTTTCTAACGAAATTGAGCCAAAAAATCATCGCAATATCGAAAATCTACGCCGATGACACAACTCTACTCCCAAAATGCAATTCCCAAAGTTAATTCAGCTAACGTCACTGAAAGAACCCCACTTCAGTTTTTTCCATTTCAGCCAGATGCACCCATGCATTCGTTAAGCGGATGAAGCTTGACTGTGTGGTTTCAGTCTTCTCATTGAGCCCACAGCCACTCACTCTGGGTAGGAGTCAGTCCAGGACCGAAAAAACCCTCGCGTCTGATGGGATTCGAACCCGAGACCTCCCAGCCAGTAGTCCGCGGCGCTAGCCACTATGCCACGGCGGCTGGTCATGATCCTTTAATTTATACATGAACGGAGAGATGGCAGACAATAATTATTGTCAAAACACCTTAGCGTTAAAGAAACAAATCTTTGTTATGAAGCATGCTTTCGAATTCGAATCATGCTATTGTCATGCTGTTTTTTTTTTTGTATTTGTTTTTTTTTTCTCTCTAATTTGTTATTCCTCTTTTTTTTTTCAGAGACAGTGATGAGGAAGACGAACTTGATGAATCGGTGGTGGTGGTGGAAGATGATGATGATGAGGGTGAGTTTTGTATGTTTGCCCTCCTCCATTCCTCGCTCTTTTTCCGTCCCAATTACTACCCCTCCACCATTGTCCGTTCTACTTTTTCTCTGTTTTCTTTTTTCTTTGCTTGTCCCTTTTTTTTTTCTCTTCTCTGTTTTCCAATTTTTGTCTGAGTGCCTCTGTCTTTCTGACCATTTCACCTTCTTATTTTTCTTCTTTCACACTCTCTCTCTCAGACGTTTATCATCACTTTATGTGTTCAAATGCGTTTCTTGTAGTGATTTGTTTTTAATTTTCATTTGTTTGTTTTTCCACATTTTTTGCCATTTTTAATTGTTGTCTTTTATCCAAGGACAGATTGTAAGAATAGGCATCGCCTAATATCTTTATCCTTATTAAATAAAGATTTTCAGTGTTCTGTGTTCTCTCTCTCTCTCTCTCTCTCTCTCTCTCTCTCTCTCTCTCTCTCTCTCTCTCTCTCTCTCTCTCTCTCTCTCTCTCTCTCTCTCTCTCTCTCTCTCTCTCTCTCTCTCTCTCTCTCTCTCTCTCTCTCTCTCTCTCTCTCTCTCTCTCTCTCTCTATCTATCTATCTCCTCTTTGCCCTTCCCTCACTTTTTGTCTCTCACTCTCAGTCCATCATACTTTCTTTTGCATCCCTTGTTAAGATTTATGTCAATTTACCACTGAAAACAAACAGGCCTTTGTCAAGGGAGTCAAATAAGAATAATCGGTCAAAGCTACAAAATCGTTTAGTTTGTTTTCTGTGCATGTGCAAACTTTTCTCAAACAACAACAGAATAGGCATCTTTGCAAATGCTTTTGTACAATTAAGCAACCTCTAGAAAGCAATAAATTTGCATCATTTTGGGGAGAAAGCATTTACATAAGGCCATGCTTCAAGGTCCCCTTTTAAGGACACACTGACCCACCATGATTAAGTCCTTTGGTTTTTTTCTGGGTAGCTGTGACCCACATACAAATTTCCCCAACTTGAAATTGAGGCTGTTCTTTGAATGTTTCGTTTTCAATTTGGGGACGTTTTTATGGGAGTCAAACCTGGTCAAAACAAGATTTCTTACCAGCTATAAGAGGGAAAACACGTGAAACCCGTGATTTTGACACATGATCTGGTGGGTCTTTAAGTTTTTTATTTTCCTTGCATTGCAGTCGGTTACCTCCCTTGATATAGTTATTTATTTTTTTAAATTTGATCGTTTCAGATGAAGATGAGGAAGTTTACGAGGTTGAAGACGATGACGACGAAGAAGAACTGGACACAACGGGTATGTCTGCGTTTTTGTTAACCGATTAAAATTAGAAAACAAATTAAAACCAAAATTAAGCTATGTTTTCTGTAGATTTTTTGTTGTTTAACTTGGTACATCTGGTATGGGTATGCACACGTACAGACCTGTTTACTGTACAAAATGTTCATACAATCTCTCAACATTTAAGGTCATTGTATGCTTGTATGTATCACAATGATGACATCGATTCTGTTCCAGTGCTTGGAGCTCTTCCTCTTGACATCGATTCTGTTCCAGTGCTTAGAGTTCTTCCCCTTGATGACATCTTTTCTGTTCCAGTGCTTAGAGTTCTTCCCCTTGATGACATCGATTCTGTTCCAGTGCTTAGAGTTCTTCCTCTTGATGACATCGATTCTGTTCCAGTGCTTAGAGTTCTTCCCCTTGATGACATCGATTCTGTTCCAGTGCTTGGAGCTCTTCCTCTTGACATCGATTCTGTTCCAGTGCTTGGAACTCTTCCTTTTGATGACATCAGTGCTTGGAACTCTTCCTCTTGATGACATCGATTCTGTTCTAGTGTTTAGAGCTCTTCCTCTTGATGACATCGATTCTGTTCTAGTGTTTAGAGCTCTTCTTCTTGATAACATCGATTCTGTTCCAGTGCTTGGAGCTCTTCCTCTTGATGACATCGATTCTGTTCCAGTGCTAGGAGCTCTTCCTCTTGATGACATCGATTCTGTTCCAGTGCTTGGAACTCTTCCTCTTGATAACATCGATTCTGTTCCAGTGCTTGGAGCTCTTCCTCTTGATGACATCGATTCTGTTCCAGTGCTTGGAACTCTTCCTCTTGATGACATCGATTCTGTTCCAGTGCTTAGAGCTCCTTCCTTTCTTGGGCTTGAGTTTGATGGAGTGTTCCATTTAATTGGTTTAATTTTTTAAGCATCATTTTCTTTCGAGCCCTATGACATTGGAGATTTGAAAGAGGTTTTGTCTTTTGAGCTTCGTGGCATTGTTGGTGTGCTTGCCTTCCGTGTTGGGCTCTGTTTCGTTGGAGTTCTTTAAGCATTTTTTTCTTTTGAGTTCTCTGGTGTTTTGAAAGTGTTTTTTTTTATCTGGAGCCATGACCATTGTTAAGTTCTGTCACAGGTAGGCCTATGTAACATCGTCTCTTCAATTGCTGTGTCCGTTTCTCGGTCATCCTCATGCTTTTCAGCGCCCTGATTTACATGCCTTTCTCTCTTTACAGATGTTGCAGAACGGTTCATTGGCACTGACTCATCTGAAGGCCACCGTTGTTTTAAAGAGTTGTACATTGGCAACAAAACTGCAGACATCACATCAACCAGATTGTTTGCCAATATTTTCAAAGGCTCCTAACAATTCATGTAATAGCTGTACATCTGCCGCTTCAAGGAAAAGATCCTGATCTGGAAACTGTCACTCTCGTCTTCCCATCGACTGAGGTTGAGGTTGAAGAGCCGGGATTGTCAGGTGTTGTTGAAGCTTTCTTCGCTTTCTGGCTTGTTTAAGTTGTTCTGAGTTCGGTGGAGTGCTTAGCGCTCTTTTTGTCGCTGAGTTCTGTTCCGTTGGTGTTGTGTTCAAACTACTTTTGTCTGTTGAAGCATGTGAAGGTGACGGAGTTGCGTGACCTTCCTTCTCTTTTGAATTATGGGATGTAGGTGGCGTTCCTTCAGCGCTCATGTGAAGCTCTGACTAGCGCATGTGGGTACTTCTCTTCAGTTGGTTTATTTTAAATAGTGGCCTCAGTTCTTTAAAGATTTTTATTTGTGGAGTAACGTCCCTTTCTCAACATCCTGTCTTTTGTCCTTTCCACCACTTGTCCATGCCATGCCTAATTAGCTTCAAGGATGCTTCAAAGAGCCTGTGAAACCCCTAAACCCCTACTCCCACTACACACACTCAACAGGGGTGATGCCCCTGTGCCCTGCTGGGGACTTGGTGGTGGCCCCAGGACCCTTGCCTTTTTAGTTTTTTCACAATTTTGTAGAAGCACCCATGTGTTGAATTGACTAACCCGTGTGTAACAATTGCTGTTGCTGGCATTGTTTGGCAGGTGATGTGGAAGTCATCGAAGAAGAGGACCTGATTGAGGACAAAGTTGACGAAAAAGTGGAGAAGATCGGCGACTCCAAAGGTGAAGACGAGATCGACAAGACCAAAGGCGACAAAAAGACCGACAAGTCCAAAGCCAGCGACAAGAGTGACAAATCCAAAGCCAGTGACAAGAACGACAACTCCAAAAAGGATGACAAGACCGACGGATCTAAAGGTGACGACAAGACGGACAAATCTGAAAAAGATAAGGATGGCGTAAGCAGCAAGGAGAAAGGTACTGGTGGTGATGAAGGAAAGAAGTCAAAAGATGTGGGTGGTGAGAACCAAGAGACTAGTACTAGTAGTAGTACAAATGGGTGAAGAGAAAAAAAGTGCAATGAACAGGACCTGTTGTAGTTGAAACTAAGAATGAAGATCCTGTTGTGTTGTGGGTTTTTTTCCATCTTTTGTTGATCTCTTATAAATTGTGCCGTTTGTGTGTGTTTGCTTTGCTTTTACTTTGAAGATGAAATTGGAAAAGCTATTTACACTTCAGAGTGTATATGACTGAGTTTTGATGTGGGGTTTTTTGGTTGGTTGGTTGGGTTTTGTGGGTTTTTTCATATAAAAAGACGCTTGAGAGACACTGGACATTGGAAAACTTTATTTGACAAGGATAAAGATTTTAGGCGATGCCAATTCTTACAATCTGTCCTTGAGAGCCCATGAGACCTATTTCTTTTTTACTTTCCCCTGTGTCAAACACACTCCCCTCGATTCTTTTTGTTCTCATGGCCTCTGTCTCACTCCTGTTCCTCTCTTTGTCCTCTCTTCTCTTACACTAGCAGGTTTATTTGTAGAAGTACTGTTATCAGCAGGCTAGGCCCACTCTGTATTCTGTACAACTAGCTGACTTTCTATCCCGGTGGAAAGTTCTGTCCAGGATGCCTTGGTTTCTGTTGTGTAAAGGATTCCGTAAGAGTACGAGCTACTAGTACAGTAGTAGCATGTTCGTTTGGATTTTTCAAGAATGAAAAGTTTAAAGGCTTCCGCACACGCTGCAACTTTTGCAAATAGCATGCCACCTACAATAAGGTTGCAGTTGTGGGTTGTAGGGCGATAGAAAACAATCCTATTTTTGAGCCCGTACTTGGCAACAAGTTGTAGGTTGCAGCCAGTCAGAGTGTCGTTTCGTATCACATGGTTTTTGCGTCACAATGGCAGAGTGACACCGTCGGACTGAAATATGCAAACTGAGCGAGTTAATTCGTAATTTTCCCTGCATTTGGGAACCAGGTGTCCCGATTACACAAAAAGGACAGGGTCCAAGAGGCCAAAATCCAAATAAGCCATGAAATGGGCGGCATCATGAATGATGAGTACTTGCACATCATGTTTTCTTTTTCAATTGATGTAGATCAAAACAATGTGTAGGCCTAAAGCACCACATGTAGGACTAGTATTTTTTGTCAGTTTGAGTTTTTAGAATTAGGCCTACTCGAAATCGGACTCTGGTACTGACCGTCGTTTTAATCTGTACACTATTTTCTGTCAGCTTTGGCATTTTAGTTTGCATATGATTATGAGTAGTCTGCATGCATTTTAGAACAATATTTCTGAGTCTACCTGTGGTTGGTTCAGCAAAGGATTGCAAGGGGGTCGTATCAAAGTTGCAGCGTGTGCCGCGAGCCCTGCGATTTTTACTGCAACTTGTGGTATAACACTAGTTGTAGCAACTAATTTGTGGTGGCGTGTGCCGAAGCCTTAGCATACCATTAAGAGGAGAGACGGAGGGGTAGGGGGTGCAGATGAGGGGAGGGATAATTGTAATGGGAGGGGGCAGTGAGAGGTTACAGAAGAAGAGATATAGCGATGATGATACAGATACATCAACATTTTTGTTTCGACTTCTCATTATGTTTTTTTCTTCTTCCATATTTGAATGTCTCTAATTCTGGCAGTGATAGAATCATCAATTTTGGGAGAATACTAATTGTGAAATTAAAACTTATAAACCAACTTTAGTTGTTTTTAAACTGCAGCGGAAAATCACTTTTACAGCTGAGCTGCTTGGTTTTCAGTGAAAGACTTTTGACTTACAAACTTGGGGTCAAGTCAAGTCAAGAAATCTTTATTATCTCTATACAGAGGTCATAGTCCTGTCTGCTGCTGTCATGGGGCGGGGATGTTAATTTTTAACAACCATCTCCATTGCTATCTTGGCATAGAGAGAGGTGGGGTGGGGTTGTCATGGCATTTTATGCTAAGAAGTGTAAAATTCTTATTATTCATGTTATTCCATTTGCCGTATGCTGGCAATTAGTGACACATGCTGGGGTTCAAGATGAAGATGCGGTGTGCGGGATAACATACAAAGGAATAAGTTTGAGATATGAAAAATATTTTAAAAAAGAGTTGAGAGACATCTACAACTGATTTTTCCCCCATGGAATCTGGAATAGTAGTTGCCTGTTCTTTTGCTAAGTCATGGTCACTTTTAGTTTTAGATTCTTCCATTACATACACCATTCTTGCAAAAGAACTTGGTGATCGCGTTTACTGGTAATTATCAGTAAAATACTGATTGCAAAACCAAAATACTGAAGAAAAAAATTGACCTGTCAGTCCTAGGACTGATAAACATTTTGCTAGTCTTGATAAATTGTTTAACAGTGGCTTTAATATTGTGGTTTTCACTGGGACTGGTTTTTACACTGGTTGTTGGGGGGGGGGTTGTCGCTGATCAGTGATGGGACTGGTTTTCATAATTCCTAGCGCGATCACTGGAACTGAAAGTGGATTGTTGATGGTATGGTTTTGATCGTTGGTTGTGGCAACTGCTGCTTCATCTACAAAGCAAATCATCCATAATTTTTAGGACCACTTTCATTATTGTTTTAAAAGGAGAGGTTTAGTGGGTAGGGTACAGAGAATGGAGAGCGAGAGGGGTGTTATTTTTTTTTCTACAATGTGTGCTCACTGATTTATTTATTGCTTCAGTTTGTCTCACCCCTTGTTCGTTAGTGACAATGCACTGCTCTTGCTTAGCGTGCATTTTGGACTGTGAATACCAAGCTTCACAGGCAGCTAAATTGTATGACTGTGCTGGTTGGAACGCATGCTTAAGTGTGTGAATGAATGATTATTTGTGTTTGTTTCTTTAATATACAAGCTTGTTTACACAGAGTCTGGGTGACTAATTTTGTGCACATCTACCACATTTTGTTGTACATGTCATGTTTCAGTGTTTGCGCTCGTTGCTAATGTTGTGTAAGATAAGCTGTGTAGCGGTTAAGGGTGGGTGGACGCAGTTATGTTCAATACAGAATAGTGTCTATGCTTTAATTTAAAACTAAGAAAATCTGTTCATGTTTGCACAGTCGAAACTTCTCATCATTTAAATTTAAATTTCCATTTATAATGAACACCTTAAATAAAGGCGGAAAAATGGGAGTTTGCGAAATTTGAAGGCAATCGGTCCAGAAATACCGGAGATACGGGCGCCGAAAGGCCGGCGGATGTGCGTTTCGCGCATTTGCAAAACCGCGCAAATGACACGGCCGCCTCGGTTGCTGTTGCCATAGGGCTCACAGCAAATTTGAAGCGATTCGGTCGAAAAACGGCGGAGTTATAAGGCCCGTTTTGTGTTTCAGACACACACACACACACACACGGACGGACGCTTGGCTTTTTACTATATGATTATTGTCAGATTTGTAGATTCTGTAACTTGAGTCCTATAAATCTTGTAGTTCAGCCAAGATTATAATTTTAACACTGCCTGTTGTGTAACATTATTTAGTGCAAAATTGTATGTAGGCATGTGTACGCCAGCATCTCTGTTTGTGTGTGTGTCTGTGTATTCAAGCATATGCATGTGAGTGCATGCATGCTTGTGTGTGTGTGTTTGTGCATACAGACAAAATTTATGAAATATGAGATTGGAATTGTACTATCAAATTTTTGTTTGCTCTGTTGTTGATTTTTCTTTGGAATCCATCTTGTTTGGGCCTTCTTGATAGGGGTGGGGGTGGGTGCAATTGGTTTCTATTCCATTCTTTTGTCTCTTTTTTTAATATAAAAAGATCTTGGATTATGTTTGAAAAAGTTTGTGTGAAGAAGTAAAATGAACCCCCTTTTTTAAGAATCAAATCAGTGCACTGGCTGATACAGATAGTGATACTTGAGATAAATCGAGGATTAAAAACAGTCTAATTGATGCAAGGATGGAAATGAGTTGGCCTTTGGGGACCATATCCAACAGCCAACTGTCCAAAAGCTCTAATGGTGTGTCCATGATTTAACAATTATGAGAGAATCAAATCCATATTGTTTGGGCCTTCTTGACAGGGATGGGTGGGGGTGCTTGCAGTTGGTTTCTATCCCATTCTTTTGTCTTTTTATTAATATCATGGATTATGTTTGAAAAAGTTTGTGTGAAGAAGTAAAGCGAATCCCTTTTTGCTGTGGGTAGTGTTTTAAGAAGAAAATCGTTGCACATTGATGTGACATTAAAATTGCAGGCATATGTCAGTTTAGTAAGGTGCCATGCTTTTATTCTATGTTTGTTAATGTAATGCCACTAAGTGGCTCATTTGACTTTAATTTTATCGAGATCAAAATGTTCATTTTTTTATGTTTGTTGTATAAATGCATGATTCTTACGTGCATTTGTGTGTGCTTTGAGTGCGTGTGTGTGTGATATTTCACATTAAGATGTGCATTATTTTCATCTTACGCCATTCGTTTCACTAAACCTGTACATAGTGTTGCTTCTTACTTTGTGTTGAGATTCAATTTTAAATTTTACATACATTTTAATACATTTGGTTTTGGGTGTTTTGTGATTTTGTTGTTGATGTTGTTTTTTGCTGTGGCTTGTTTTGATTGATTGATAAAAGCAAAATGGTATGTCCATATTTTAATAATTATGATATAACAGAGTTTCAGATTGCTGGCACGCCTGCGTCATTCACACGTAATTTTTCTAAATGGCGCATGTTTACACCTTGTAATGCGCCTATCTGGCACATGCCCATCATAAAGCATTAGTTGAGAGAGAGAGAGAGAGAGAGAGAGAATGTCATTTCAATCAAATTTGTTTATTTTTCCACCTGGTCAGATTACCATACTTTTCGGATTATAAGGCACACCTTTGTAATTTTACCCAAATTTCAGATTTTGTTATATTTTCTTAATATTTTAGTCATACGGCGCTGGAGTGTGAGTCTGGGAAAAAAGTATCGCCTTATAGTCCGAAAAACATGGTACATGATAACATTCAGTCATCCTAAAATCGTTTTGTAAGCACAAAAACTTGCATGGTCTGTTTTCTTTTTCTAGATCTACAACTACATGACTAAACGTATATCAAACAGGCATCAGAATTGTCAGAGGATCTGCAAATTTCAGAGGATCAAGAATTTCTGACAGAGGATTGGCTTCTAGTTCTACCGTCAGAGGTTTTGACATTTTATTCAGCGTTATCTTTTCTGTTAAATAGCATTTTAAAGTGATTTATCACTATATTAAGCCTTTTTGGTGCTGTTGGGAACTGATTTCAGTGTTGTCCCTCTTCAGGGTAGGGCCTTGATGTCCCCTTTACCGTGGTTTTCAGAGGATTGGACTTCAGACTATTCTGATGCCTGATCAAAGTTTCCCTCTGTGTGTCTACAGGTCTGTGTGTCTACAGGTCTGTGTGTCTACAGGTGTCTATATACTGTCTCAGACAGTGTCTGTCTGTCTGTCTCTCTCTTTTGTAATTATGTATGCATACCACACACTACCTTAACGTTTTATGGCTAGAACATTTCTGTTCTGTTTATGCACATACTCCCATGCACGCATCCATGCACACACACACACACACACACACACACACACACACACACACACACACACACACACACACACACACGTACACACACACACACACACACACACACACACACACACACACACACACACACACACACACACACACACACACATACACACACATTTGCCTACACGCAAAAGGCATTCTATTGAACCATAAGTTTTAGTAACACATTAGTGGCCCATCATTTTAAAAATTGACCCCTCATTTTCTGTAGTCACGACCCATGAAGTTAGAAAACAATCTGAAGCTCTGAGATAATCTGTGTTCAGCGTAAAACTCATATTATTTTGCCTTTAGATTCAGCAGTTACCAAGTTGGATCTTTTGTTATCTGAAGATGTGAATGGTGGCAGCAATTGTTTATAAATTAATGTTGTATATTTATTTGTTGGTAGTTTATTAGTTATTTAAATTTTCTGTGCTCTTCACAACAGTTTGATTTGGAAATCAGATTTTCATATTTTTCTCTCTCCATTTGAACACTAATAAAACAATTGATGTCTAATTTGTGTTTGAAAGGAATTTGTGTGTGTGTGTAGATGATTTTATAAGGTTGAACACGGTTTTATAAGGTTGAAAAAGGTTCATTTTATAAGGTCGAAAAATATTCAGTCTGCTGCCCTGCCCACCCCCCCCCCTCTCTCTCTCTCTCTCTCTCTCTCTCTCTCTCTCTCTCTCTCTCTCTCTCTCTCTCTCTCTCTCTCTCTCTCTCTCTCTCTCTCTCTCTCTCTCTCTCTCTCTCTCTCTCTCTCTCTCTCTCTCTCTCTCTCTCTCTCTCTCCATCCCCCTCAATCAGTAGAGAAATATGTTTTTATGACTGCACGTGAACACATCAATATTAGCCTCCTTTTGCGAGTGGTTGTGCTGTGTTCTCTTTTAAATACCTGATTCATCACACTGGTGGATAGGGTTGCACAGATGAACAAGCGTTGGCTTTTTGCTTTTTTCTTTTTTTTTATAACATGTGCAAAAACATATTTTGTAAACTTGGTGCTGTGCGTTTAAAACAAAAAATTAACAAAGTACTGCTACAATCCTTAAAAAAAAGAAGGAAAAACAGTAAGATTGAAAATATGGCCAGTCACTGCACTATATAATTTACAGGTAATTGTTTCAATTGATTTTTTTTTCAATGCTTTATTAAGTTTATAACTGAAGAAGGTACGATCCAACATTTGTTTATGGCAGCTCTTTGACTTAAATACAATTTTATTATTTGAAAAAAAAGGTACAATGCAAAAACTTTAAAGACATATCCAACACTTGATATGTTCTGGAAGGACATATTTCTTTAATATGTCCGGGGAAATGGTCTTTATCTAACCTTAAATAACAAGATAAATGTTTTCTGTGTGATCAAAGTTTTAAAATGAAGATGAAACGTGATACACGATCAATAGATGATCTGAAAAACAATGACAGCATAAACCTTTGCCAAGAGAGACGTCTTAGGCTAGCACTAGTGTACAAAGTTTAACACCTTTGTCAACGACACAAAGTGAGTGTATGTTCTCATGTTTCTTCGGTTTTCTGGATGTGTGTCTGTCTGTGGTAACTTTAACGTTGGCTTTTTCTCGAGAACTACAAGGCGTACATTGTTCAAATTTTGCATACACATAGATGTTTATGCAAGCTTTCAAATTCAAGAAAGATTATTTGCATATTGAAATTATCCAATGACCTTGACCTTTAACGTTTAATTTTTGTCTTGGCCATATCTTTCACAGTTTCGCAGTTAAAGTCCCCAAATTTGGCATGGTGGTGCATTCACCTAAGGTCATATGGTGCATACAGTGACTTTTACTCTCTTGACCATACCTTTGACCTTGAACATCGTCAATTATTTGTTTGGGCCATATCTTAATATATCCTGGCAGATACAGTCCAAAAATTTGGCAAGCAGGTAGACTAGCTTAAGATCAAATGGAATGTGAAGTGTTGTCAACCCCGGTGACCATGATCACCTTGACCTTTGACCTTGAATTTGTGTCTATCACAATATTACATGAACCGCTGCACGGATTCGCATAAAATTTTGTAGGGTGATATATCACATCAAGCTGATGAGTCCAGCAAAATTGTGGTATGGAGGTGGTTTTTTTAAGTAAACGATTTGGCAAGTGAGGCGTGAAGGCTTTGCCTGCTTGTTTTTCTCTAACTCTAGGCTTGTTTTGCGTTTATGTAGGACCTGGCCATGTAAAAAAGATACAAATATTTCAAGTGTGACTGGATTAAATAGTAGCCTAACATTTAATGCATGGAATACTGGGTATTAATAGCGATTTAATAATTATAACGAATGGTTATTTTGTATAGCGATTTTTATCGATCACAAAGTGCTTTACAATCAGCATTTAAACACACACGTATGCGCGCGCACACACATACATACACACGCACGCATACACACACACACAGACATGCTCTTACACACGTGGATGTAAACAAACGTGCTAATCACTAATCAGTAAGAGAATGGGGGAACACAAGGGGGGGCAGTATTTGAATAACATTTATGTGACTCCAAAATTTTTACTGGGTTCTTAAGCTGATGCCCTAACGTTTGACTAAATATTCTCATTTTCGTTTCACAATAAAACTGAGAGCAGACAGACAAGCGAACACAAAAAACCCAGGCAAAACATGAACCTCATCGGTGGAGAAAAAACGAGCAGCATTGGCACCACTTGTTCTGTCTGCATTTACATTCCAGAAAATCAACCCATTCCCCTTCATGTTTCACACCTTTGAGCTTTGAGCTCTTTTAAAACTATAAAATAATAAACTGCACCAGGAAATAAAAGTGAATAAAGTTTATTTAGCCACACACGCATACATTGCTATGGGACGTAAGCTCACGATAAATGTATGCACATGGACACATCAATTGTGAAGTTAACAAGCTGTTACGATATTTAAGCTTGCATAAGTATGCCCATATAGATAATTTTTAAATAATAATTCAAAGACATTGAATACGATGGCTAGCCTGAGAGAAATGGTGGGGGGTGGGCGTGGATGGGAAGAGAATGAAACAGGTATGCCATTTAAAGCTTACTTCACAGCATCGCATCATTCTCAGATTTGGCAAATATTCTTAGACAAAGAGTACACACACTGACACAAACACGCACACGTCCATCTCTCTCTCTCTCTCTCTCTCTCTCTCTCTCTCTCTCTCTCTCTCTCTCTCTCTCTCTCTCTCTCTCTCATTAACTCAAGCACGTTATTGTCCAGTCCAATATAGCATTTTGTTAACCCTTTCACCGCCTATGTCGCACTTATGCACCACAATGCTTTAACACCCATGTCACTAAAAGGCATCAATCCAGGGCCTGTTATCCAAAGACCCTATTTTCTTAATTTGGGGAGGTATAAGGATAGGCCTAATGTTATACATGTCACAGAGGAATTCCCAACATTGCCGATAATTTATTTGTCTCTAACCAGTTAAATTTAATGGTATTTTTGGGCTCAGAAATGGCTGGCGGCGAAAGGGTTAAAATACTAACAAACAAAAACTCAAAACACGCGCGCAGGCTGAAACTGAAGGCAAACAAATATACAGACATTTATTTTCATCATTTTCTATCCTAATCATCATCACTTCCCTTTCTTTCACTTTAGCATAAAATGGACGTGACAAGTTCAGTGTCTGCATGCAGCACATTTCCAATACGAGCTCACAGATAGCTCTCCCCATACAGCCTGTGGTGAACCCACAGCCTCAGCCGGTACACCCCAAAGTGGCCACACTGCACCAGGGGGATACCCAGCACAGCCAGACCCAGTGCCACGCCACAGGAAGGTCCGGGGTGGTTCCAGTCCAGAACGTTGGGGTACAGCACGTTGTTCTCGTGGTCCTGAGCCCAGAAGATGACGCTGAAGATGATGTAAGCAAGCCCGTACAGGCTAGGATATAGCACGTGCAGCACGCGCACGGGTCTGGCGCTGACGATGACGTCGATGAGCACCATCAGAGAGTTGATCCCGTGAAAGTTGAGGTCTGGGTACGTGATTCCCTTGCTCGGGGAATAGAGCGCCCCGAAATAAATGACGGTGATTATGAAGCTCGTGGACTGCACGATGTTGCTCAACAACCAGTACACTTGGACGTACCACGGCAAGGAAGTCGCCATTACATTCCCTGCTAAGTTTTCGTCAGGTTTCGATCGCAACGAAGACTGCGTTCGATCCTCGGACGCTTTCCGCTTCTGGGTAGATTGTTGGTTGAAGCCTTCATACACGGGATTATCTTTGCCAGTCCCTTGCTGCTGCTGCTGCTTCTCAATGTCCACAGACCCGTCCCTGAGGAATACGATCCTCTGAGAGTTGTGTAGAAGACCTCTGGATGAGCAGAGATGGTGGTAGAGGGCCAGCACGGCGCCCCAGAAGAAGAAGGTGGTGAGCAGCAGGTAGGTCCAGTTGGTGAGGTAGGCCATGAAGTGGTGCGGGGAGTCCCCGGGCTGCAGGGTCACCACCGTGTGGGTGAAGGCGAACAGGGAGTAGGCGGACATCAGCAGCCTGTAGGTGACGAACACCGCCCGGGGCCATCGCCACTGCCAGCACACCAAGACATTATATTATGAACCGCTAATTAAAACCCTTTCATCGCCACTGTCGCCTCTTGGCACCACACTGATTCAACACCCATGTCACTAAAATGCATCAATAGAGGATCTGGTATCCAGTGACCGTATGTTCTTAATTTTGGGAGGTAAGGATGGGCCCTATTTTATGCATGTCACAGAGGAATCCCCAGTATTGCAGACAAAATCTTTTCTCTACCCGGGTATGATTAATAGTAAATTTTGGCTGAGGGATGGCTAGTGCTGAACGGGTTTTAAATAGAGGTGGGGAGAAAAACCGGTTTGAACCGAAAAACCGGTGCTAAACGTTCGCGGTTCGAAAAACCGGTTCGAGTTGCTGTGAACCGGTTTTTTAACTGCAAACTGAAAGTAAGTTTTTCTTAGAGTAACGCAATCTTTTCGAAGAACAACACTGATTCTCAGCGCAGATTGGGTGTTTGTAAACCAA
This sequence comes from Phymorhynchus buccinoides, assembly GCA_017654935.2. Taxonomy (NCBI): domain Eukaryota; kingdom Metazoa; phylum Mollusca; class Gastropoda; order Neogastropoda; family Raphitomidae; genus Phymorhynchus; species Phymorhynchus buccinoides. The sequence goes on from JAGGCT020001710.1 coordinate 60,799, forward strand.
GAGTAGCTGTTTCTAGTTTGTGGTGGTGTATGGCTTTGACTTTGATTGAGTGTTGAGTTGAGTGTGTGTGTCATAAGTTTCTCTATTGTGTGTGTGTGTGTGTGTATGTATGTCTGCGCGTGCGTGCGTGTGTGTGAATATTCTGACAAAATAAATATGTGTTTGCATAGGTGAAACTAGTGATGCGAGTACTGGTTTAAAAAACCGGTTTGGTAAAACCGGTTCGAAGAGGGAAAACCGGTTTAAAACCGGTTCGGATTTTTGAACCGGTTCTCAACTCTAGTTTTAAACAAAGGGGCTTGGAAAGGTAACAAATAATTCAGTAAGTAAAGGTTTAAAAACAACAACAATTTAACGTTTAAAAGGCATGGGCTTCTTGGAGTGGATACAGTAATTAAGTAGGGAAAGAAAGGTTTAAACAATTTTTTAACAAAGGCTATCCCATAATTTAGTCACCAGCACCCACCCACCCCCACATTTCGCATTGAATTTTTTTTTTTAACCGAGAAGTAACCTCCTGCCATTTTTTTTGGAAAGGGATAGTGTTAAGATCAGCCTAGGGTTATTTTCATAAAACTGAAAGAATCAGACTTTGCGATTGTGGCTCGTAAGCATGAGGGGGGAAGATAACTAAAGTACAAGATTGCTCAAACAAACAATCACCTCCATGTAAAAGGCACTTAACTTCTATCAAGTCAGCCCACGACACTAATCCGCCCACGATCCGCCCACGGGTAAAGGTACAGAAGAACATTATATTAGGCCTACATTATGCTCCGCATCAAACATTAATCACAAATCAAAGTGCATTATTCAATTACCAATCAGATCTGATTTAACACTTTCTTTCATCCCCCCACATTTTCTCAAAGTATCTAATCACATTTTTCTCTCTTTTCTCTTTATCTGCACGTGCACACGCGCACACATTTGTGTGTTTGTAGCCTATGTACGGCCGTTGTGTGTGTGTGTACGCGCACACGCATATTTGCATACCCGCGCGCGTGAGCTCGCGAGTAGGGCCTATGTGTGTCAGTGTGTGTGTGTGTGTGTGTGTGTGTGTGTGTGTGCGCGTGTGCGTGCGTATGTGCGCCCGCGCCCGCGTGTGCATACACAAGTCTGTACCATGTGTGCGCAAACACTTGAATAATTTCATGTATAAGTCAATTCTATGTTAAAAAAAAATGACTTCTACAAATCAGAAATAGGATGAATAATGTTGAAACAAAATGAATGGGTCTAAAACAGCAACAACGAAACAAACAAGCAAACTACACTGAACCAAACCCTTCACGTGTCGTAGAAAGAATACACAAACACTGTATTGGTTCCAGAAAAATAAATAGAAAAACCGGGGAAAATGTAAGTAAAAAGTGAAAGAAAATATAGAAGAAGAAGAAAAAGAAAGCAAGGAGAGCAAAACCAACTCATGACCACCACTATTATTCGTTCAATCTTACCTGAGCTTCACAAAAAGGTTCAATTTTATGGAACCTCAAGGCAACATGTTCTCTGGAGAACTCCTCTTTAAACTCAACAGAGCACATTTTCAATGATTGCGTGAAAAAAAAACGAAACAAAAATTCGGTAGAAAAGAACAAAACACCTCCACCCCCAAAAAGTGACGAAAACTGAACAAAAAGCAGTAGAAAAACAATTTAAAAAAATACGAGTAGGTCATTTGACAAAAACCTATAACTTAGCCTACATTTGGCACATAAATATTTTATTTCGTAAGCACTTAATAAGTTCTTAGTTTCTCCAGTGTTCAGACAGGTCCTTTCCCGTCTACGAACGAACTTACGATTGGCCAGATTATGACTTACTCTTCAATGAGAGACTTAGTGCGATTTTTCTCACGCCAGAGGGCATGACGCTCGTGTGGGGCTAATCCTCTCTATATTATTAGTTGGGGATAAAGAAAGAGAGAGAGACAGTGAGTGATCCTACCATCACTCTCTCTCTCTCACTACGCCCAAGTAAGAAAATCGCGTGATAAGCCCCTAGTGCATTGACTGCCCTCTGGCGTGAAAAATATCGCCATAGGTTGACCATTGAGTTTAGTTTCTCTTGGCTATCGGATGTTGAAGGTCATAGTTTTTTCCAGACAGTTTGAATACCTGCCGACGCAATGAGCCCATAAAACATGGATAGGAATGACCCAAAAGACCGATAGTGCATACTGATTTTTTTCTGGTTTAAGTTATGTTTTGATTATAAACCTACAAACATTTGCATATTAATGTTACCACACACTGTGATATAGGCGTAGTAGGCCTACTATGAATTTAAATTATGTTTTGATTATAAACTTACAAACATTTGCATATTAATGTTACCACACACTGTGATATAGGCGTAGGCTTACTATGAATTTAAATTATGTTTTGATTATAAACTTACAAACATTTGCATATTAATGTTGCCACACACTGTGATATACGCGGCCTACTATGAATTTGAATTATGTTTTGATTATAAACTTACAGTTTGCATATTAATGTTACCACACACTGTGATATAGGCGTAGGCCTGCTATGCATTTAAATTATGTTTTGATTATGAACCTATAAACATTTGCATATTAATGTTACCACACACTGTGATATACGCGTAGGCCTACTATGAATTTGAATTATGTTTTGATTATAAACTTACACACATTTGCATATTAATGTTACTACACACTGTGATATACGCGTAGGCCTATTATGAATTTAAATTATGTTTTGATTATGAACCTACAAACAGTTGCATATTAATGTCACCACACACTGTGATATACGCGTAGGCCTGCTATGAATTTAAATTATGTTTTGATTATAAACTTACAAATATTTGCATATTAATGTTGCCATACACTGTGATATAGGCGTAGGCCTACTATGAATTATTTCCGCGAGCCGTAGCCTATACAGTCATAATTTGCATACGAAGAGAGTAAGATTATGTTATCTTGAATAATTTATTATTAGGAGAACGTTTGGCTACTGTCCAAACAAGGTTAAAATGGACTGCATACGGTCAAGGGAAGTGGAAATAAAAGAACTTCACAAGTCAAGGCCAGTTCAGAGAGAGAGAGAGAGAGAGAGAGAGAGAGAGAGAGAGAGAGAGAGAGAGAGAGAGAGAGAGAGAGAGAGAGAGAGAGAGAGAGAGAGAGAGAGAGAGAGAGAGAGAGAGAGAGAGAGAGAGAGAGAGAGAGAGAGAGAGAGAAGAGAGAGAGAGAGAGAGAGAGAGAGAGAGAGAGAGAGAGAGAGAGAGAGAGAGAGAGAGAGAGAGAGTTTGCTTGATTTGGGTCATTGTCCGTATGTTTGGGTTTGATAAAAAGGATTTCAAGAAAGCGGGTCGGTCCAGCAAATGTCCTTCCCTACTTTCCACCCCCACACATTATTTATCTCTCTAGTTAGTTAGTTAGTTAGTCTGTTATAGTCCCGTCAACAGCTATGGTTATCTCAGGACTGTCACCGCATAAAAATCCACCACGTATAGCAAAACACAAATCCATGAATCTTAACAACGTACAAAACCTGAAGAAGAAACAAATGTAGTACAATTCATAACATGACACTTCCATCATTATACCCTATAGCACATCAGTCCACACAGTGCTGGAAACGTGGAGCTACGATACTCTCATTTATCGGATCCAGGTTAAAAAAAACAGTAAAAAAGGATAACAAATACATACTAGTAAGCTAAAATACATTTAAAAAAAAAGGCTATATAAGCTAATATGCACTGCAGAATGGACAACAGGTGCCCACTCAAGTGCGTAATTATCACGCGTGGACGCCAGTGTACAATAAAAACAACCAGGCATGTCATAAATTGTAAAAAGGAAAAACGTGGAAGGGTTTTATAGAAAAAATGCAGGTGAATGGACCAATAAGGCAGAAGAAAGTAGACGCCAGAAAGCAAAAAGAAGAGAAAAGGCAGAGCCAAAGAGAGTGATAGAGTAGGGGAAGTTACTGGCATAGAACTTCCAGAAGAAGGGGGAACTATTTCTGCTGAAAGACCCCCCGGTATCCCCACGGGAGGGCCCATAACCACATAAGCCAGCCTAAGCCGTTGCCCGCCTCCTACGACGCCATGACAAATGGTAAAACAAAGCAATAATAATCCACAAAAATGTAATAAAAACAAAAACACACGACTTAAAACATCAAATCTAAAGCAAAGGAAAAAGAAACCACACCCTTAATTTACACCAACAAATGTAATGATACACACACACACACTTTTGAAGCACACACAATGACCAGAAAATATATAAAAGAAGAAAAAGACAATAATAGACAAGTATAGTGTGGTTGGACTTTAGGAGGCTGTTCTTCTCTCTCTCTCTCAGGGCTGGGTGTAAGAAAGTATGTATTCTTATCTCATTACCCTGCTTAAATAAAATTTCGTTCGTTCGTTCTCTCTCATTCTCTCTCTGTGTGCCTGTCTACCTTTTACACCACCACCATCGCGCTGTTTTGACAATTTCGAAAGTAGTTCAATTGTACATCTTCTTTCTTCTGCAACTTTTCAAATGGACTTCCATTTTCAACACGCACGCACACACACGGCGATGTTTTGGGTTTGATAAAAAGGATTTCAAGAGAGAGAGAGAGAGAGTTAGTTAGTTAGAGAGAGAGAGAGAGAGAGAGAGAGAGAGAGAGAGAGAGAGAGAGAGAGAGAGAGAGAGAGAGAGAGAGAGAGAGAGAGAGAGAGAGAGAGAGAGAGAGAGAAGAGAGAGAGAGAGAGAGAGAGAGAGAGAGAGAGAGAGAGAGAGAGAGAGAGAGCACTGAACACTGAAAGGTTTTTATTTGCGCTTCGGCCTTGGGCCACAGTGAGAGAGAGAGAGAGAGAGAGAGAGAGAGAGAGAGAGAGAGAGAGAGAGAGAGAGAGAGAGAGAGAGAGAGAGAGAGAGAGAGAGAGAGAGAGAGAGAGAGAGAGAGATCGAAGATCATCAAATGTCACAGTGAATTCCCCACAATTTCCCCACAATTGCGCGCCATTATAGAATGACGAGAAGTGGCATTTCGCTAAGCACATTATAGTAACACGAACAGGGATTTAAACAGACAAAAACAACAAAAAACAACAACTGACAAACACTACAACAAGCCACTAGTAATCAAAACGATGATGCAAGACTGTCAGTGTGTTTCCTATCAGGAAAGATCGAGACAGGCCAGCACGAGCATGGTGACCAATCATTGGTGGACAGTGGTCTGACGGTCATATAGCATGACCCGCGAATGAAGCTCGCCTGAATAATTATGAGGTCAACCGACAAGGCACACCTACGTACACTTGCATGGGCTTACTTAAGCTTATCTATGATACTGATATGGTGATATAACGACATTTTTTTCAAGAATAGGATTTAAATTCAGAGGCATTTGCATTTCGTAAGCAAGGGGGTGCGTATGTAATTTCTCTGTTGAGATAATAAAGTGTACTTGACTTGACTTGACTTGTATGTAGGACGACATAACAGCAGGCAAGAACATCAGCTTATTCTTAAATGAGTACGGTCTTTGATGAGAGAAAGAGAGAGAGATAGAGACAGAAAGGGAGAGAGAGAGACAGATAGACAGAGACACACAGAGAGAAAGGTCATATAGGAAAGATACATGCTTAAACGGGCATCACTTTAGGCCTACCATATTTTGGGTAATGCCCTTTTGGGTAATGCCCTTTTGGGTAATGCCCTTTTGGGTAATGCCCTTTTGGGGGCCCAGTGGACGAAGCCCCCGGAAAACTTTTGCAAGTTAGTGATTATGAAAAAAAAATCGAGCCATTTTCTTAAGGTACATGCTAGTTGGGTCGGGGGTGGGGGTGGGGGTGGGGGTTGGAAACACTGCCCCCCCCCCCCCCCCCTCAGACAAATTGAGGACAATTTTAAGCAGCTTCCTCGGCGGAGGAAACAACAGGAACTAGCCATTGCGAGTGACACTGTTTAGCTTATCTAGAGACATGCAAACCACTCCGTTTTTTTAATGTAAACTCTTTCACCAACCGCGTTCCTTCCTCCCCCCCCCCCCCCCCCCCCGATCCATTGTCTGTCTATGTGTACTTGTGCAGTACTTAGTAGAGCTGAGAACCGGTTCAAAATTACGAACCGGTTAGAAACCGATTTTCCCTCTTCGAACCGGTTTTATCGAACCGGTTTGTTTAAGCAGTACTCGCATCACTAGTTTCACCTATGCAAACACATATTTATTTGTCAGAATATTCACACACACGCACGCACGCGCACACATACGCACACGCACACACAATAAAGAAACATGACTTATGACACACACACACACTCAACTCAACATTAGTCAAAGTAAAAGTCAAACACCACCACAAACTAGAAACAGCTACTCTTGCTTTACAAACACCCAATCTGCGCTGAGAATCAGTGTTGTTCTTCGAAAAGAAAGCGTTATTCTACGAAAAACTTACTTTCAGTTTGCAGTTAAAAAACCGGTTCACAGCAACTCGAACCGGTTTTTCGAACCGCAAAAGTTTAGCACCGGTTTTTCGGTTCGAACCGGTTTCCCCCCCAACCTCTAGTACTTAGGCATTCCAACCAGAGTGCTGTGTGGCTAAGCTGCGCAGACAAAAACCCCACATAAAACTGAACACGTTGTTCTTAGACCCACACATTGAAATTCGACCTAAAATTGTTCTCGTTGCATCTCAATTTTCAATTTCTGAAAGTTGGAGATGTGTAAGATATGTAGGCCTAGGCCTACCCACTCTAGGCAATTATATATATTTCTTTTATCTTCATAAGCTTTGGCAGTTTACGAGTAGCATTTAAGACAGTAGGGGAAGACGGGGTAAAAAGCGCATGGGCGGGTAAGAAGCCCACCCCAATTATCTCATGAAATGAAGCAAATTTCAGTCTCATTTTGCCCATGAGACGAGCGTTAATGTCTAGCATTCGTCTCATGGGCAAATTTGACTGACATTTTCTTTATTTCATGAGATAATTGGGGTGGGCTTCTTACCCGCCCATGCGCTTTTTACCCCGTCTTCCCCTATTATATATTCGCATTTAATGACTTTTATGGACAGTGAAAGTCTTAAATTCGGAAAGAGGCATAGGGGCCTACTGAGTCCAGATTTATGTAGAGTATATATTTTTTTAATATAGCGATCATTTTCTGATTAGTTTTCTCTCTTCTTATTTCACAAATGATGTAACTTTTTTTGTAAGGTCTCCCTTGCCACATGTTTGCGGCGAATGAAAGGAAATAGAGTATTAAGTATACTACTAACAGGTCTGCGCGTTGGTTGGGTAGGCCTACGCGCGTAACCCCCCCTTGAAATCGTAGAGAAATCATGTCATGCTTGCGTCAGTTAGCGTCATTTTGAGGGATACACAACTCCCTTTGTTTGTCTCAGAACGGAACACAATCTTCTTGGCGAAGTCAGAGATAATAATGATAATAATAATGGTTATTGATAGAGCGCTTAACTCCCTTTGCAGGGAGCTCAAAGCGCTGAACAAAAGCCTAAACACTAACATACAGATAAACATACACATTAAAGACAAGCCAAGAATAATCAACATGAACACAAGTATCAATGAATATAAACATTAAAAATAAGTGAAACTGTTAATACAAAATAACATGTATTAATCTCTCTCGCCCCCCCCCCCCCCCCTCCCCCCCCCCCCCCACAAGTATCAATGAAATAAACGCCCCTGTTAATACCGCATAACACACACACCACCCCCACACACCACACACACACGCACACACACACGCACGCACGCACGCACACGCACGCACGCACGCACGCACGCACACGCACACGCACGCACGCACGCACGCACACACACACACACACACACACACACACACACACACACACACACACACACACACACACACACACACACACACACACACACTGCAGGTTCATAATTATCATCAAGGACTACGTGGATAAGAGGTGAGAGTATGAGGTTTCAAAAAGATGAGTTTTCAGAGAAGTTTTGAAAGACTGGACAGAGGAAGAGTGGCGAACACTGTTGTGGTAAGCTATTCCAGATCGAGGGAGCAGAGTACGAGAAAGAAGATTCACCGAAGGATTTAGTTTTAATACGGGGAGTGGAGAGCAGGTATGAGTCGGAGGAAGATCTGAGTTGTCGGGTGGGAGTGTAGGTTTGTACAATGCCAGAGAGATACTGAGGGGCAGTTCCATTAATAGAGTTGAAGGTGAGGCATCCCCTGCATATATATGGCGAAGTTAATAATGAGCAGACACGAACAAATAAATAAATGAAAAGTGTCGTTATATAGTTTCGTCGGTGTTTCTGTCGTCATATAGTTTCGTCGGCCTTTTCTGTCGTCAGTCTACATTCCCGTCTTATTTCTCTCTCCTTTTACTTTTAAGTTTATTTTGCGCCTCCCTCCTAGATAAGATCAGTCTCACTCCAAGAGTTACAGAGATGACGTTTCATTAGCTGACGACAAAACTTGACGTCACTGGTTCTTTGGTTATCGTCGTGAAAAAACAACAACACGTCATTGGTGGAGTTCTCACGGTCTTGTTCACTATGGTGGTGTAAAACAATGAGTTGATTTGCCCTCAAACGTTTTATGGGAGATCTCTTCACATATTGATTGTGAAAAGATGGGAGTCTCCCCATTGATGTCCAGTTCCAAATGAACCGAGAAAGTACGTCAAGACAGCACATTGGAAGAGGAATCCATGATGGAGCGGAAACATCTTGCAAACAACAGCAGCATGCGCTGTTCGATAGTTTGTGTCAATATTGGAATGCTCGGGGTATGAAATCGGACAAACCTGTAGAAAATGTCTTAGACAAGGCAAACTATGGTCGTCGCCGTACAGAATCGGCCCCGGACGCTTTGTTGGACTGTTTACACTGTGGGAAAGACTTGCACGACCTGAGAGAAGAGAGGGGAGCCCAAGCACCAAAGAAAAGACATTCCAGACGATACACTGTGGCTTCAGAGGCACCCGTGTGTAGAAAGCATACCTCACCTCCAAGGAGTTTATGTGCTCCACATCAGAGGAGGAACAAATGCCAAGTCTGCGAAAGGAATTATGAGGAAGAAACAAGAAGGAAAGAAAAAATATGCGCTGCTACCAGTAGGCAAAGCCCCAAAGGAAATCGTTGCCGCTGCGGCGGTGATCAGGCCACCAGTTACGAACACGCCGAAAACAGCGTAAAGCGGATCGATTGTAAGCATCTGAACGAAAAGAAATGCGTCCCAAGACGGAACAAACAAGCCTGGTTGAGAACCACAAACAGTTTCCCACGAGCTGTTACTGCAGACGATTCTTCAGATGAGGATTTTCTCTCTCCTTACCAAAACAATCCCCGATCAGTTGTGTTCGGGCCACAGTCCCCAAAGTGCAAAGGAGACAACAGCGAGGATGCAATATATTCTGACGAGACTGACTCAGAAACGGAGTTGATCAACATCAACGAGAACAGACGTCGCAAAAGCCAGACCAGTCTGACCAGAAATCCCCAAAGAGAAGTCGACAAAGAGGGCATTAAGCGCAAAGCACGGCAACGCAGATACAGCAAAAAATATTCCTGTCCGACAAGGCTGCACCAGAACCATCATCATCATCATCTTCATCACGGCGACTCGCAGAAAGAAGAGATAAAGAAAGGCCCCTACAATGGAATGTGTGGCTCGACAGCTGGTCCTTCTGAAAAGAACCACCCTCAACTATCGACGTCAGATGAAGAGGACGCCAACCAGGGACCACAACATGCCTCTACCACAGGTCATCCAGCAGCATCCGACAACCTTCTCATCGCCAAGTTGTCGGACATGCTGCGCCGCCACCGCCTGTGCGACGTCACTCTTCGATCCAACGGGCAGGAGGTGCCCGCGCACAAACTGGCGCTGGCGGCGTTCAGCGACACCTTCGCTCGCACGTACTGCCAGGGCGACACGGGGCACGTGGTGATCGACGTTCCGGACAGCTCCGTGGGCGGCATCCAGGAGGTGCTGAGGTTCCTGTACTCCGGGGACATCCGTCTCACCGCGGACAACGTGGGCAACGTCTTGGCTGCAGCGGCGTTCCTGCGCATCGACCACATCGTGAACCTGTGCAAGCAGGTGAGGGCTAGGGAATAATGTGGAGGCGTGCCCGGAAAGGGTCTCGGCTTTTCCATTTTACTGAAGCACCCACGGGCATGATTATAGATTAGACTCGCATATTATATTATATTATATTATATTATATTATATTATATTATATTATATTATATTATATTATATTATATTATATTATATTATATATATATTATATTGATGGTCCTACTTGTCCACCCATTACCTTCATTGCCCTGCCATCTGCTCTCCCTATTGCACTTTCTTTTGTACTGTTTTGACCTCTGTCGTTTTTGTGTGTGCATATCTTCCTTTTTTTTCCTCCCTTCCTTCCTTTCTTCGTTCTTTCCCTTCTTCTTCTTCTTCTTCTTCTTCTTCTTCTTCTTCTTCTTCTTCTTCTTCTTCTTCTTCTTCTTCTTCTTCTTCTTTTTCTTCTTCTTCTTACGTTCTCTTTTGTAATATTACATTTAATAAAAAATATATTTAGCTGAAGGTAGAAGAAAACACAGATAGACACGGATACGTTCCACACGATGCAGAGAGAGAGAGAGAGAGAGAGAGAGAGAGAGAGAGAGAGAGAGAGAGAGAGAGAGGGAAACTGTCTGAGCGATATGGTATTTCATAGTCACAGAGGTGTCTCTGTGAAATTCGGGATGCTCCCACCTGGAGAGCGCGTCGCAGCCAGAGGCGTGTCACCCTTTTTTTTATAATTGTGATTTTTTTGTGTGACTGATGAGGAAGGAAAGGGGGGTTGGGGATAAATTTTAACCAAATGACAACTTTTTCGTTGCCACTGGGTTTAACGTGTGCTAAGTGCAGAAGAAGATTGAAGAAGAAGAAGAAAAAGAAGAAAAAGAAGAAGAAGAAGAAGAAGAAGAAGAAGAAGAAGAGAGAGAGAGAGAGAGAGAGAGAGAGAGAGAGAGAGAGAGAGAGAGAGAGAGAGAGAGAGTGAGTTGGACAGAAAGAAGGCGGGAAGGGGGGTGGGGTGGATGGATGATAAAGACTGATACATTTTCAGAATGATGAATCCCCTGTGGTTGGACAGAATAGTTCCCCCACCTTCTGGATTCCTCTAATCTGTCATTCTCTTTTGACTTTGACTTTTCCCTTTGCGTACAGTCTTCCACTATCTTTCTGCCTTACCAGTCCATTCTCCTGCAATTTTTTCAAGAAATTATTTCAAAAAGATTTCCACCAGCCGAGAGGGAGAGAGACAGACAGACAGACAGACAGACAGACAGATAGACAGACAAATAGACATAATAACAGACTGACAGATAATGTATACAAGCGTACACGCAGAGACACTGACATTCACACTGATTCCTTTCCTCCACAACAGATAATCCTGAACCCCGACGTGGAGACAATCATCCCCTTCAGCTCCCTGGCGGAGAAGTACCGCCTCACAGAGGACCTCACTCCGTTCTACGACTTCACGTGCAAACACTTTATCCGCGTGTCCCGCACGCGGGGCTGGAAGACCTTGACCTTCAGCCAGGTGTTCGACCTTCTGAGCGAGAACAACCTGCATGTGGACCGGGAGCTGGACGTCTTCCATGCTGCTGTGTCCTGGATCGACGCGGACAGGGCTAACAGGTAACTAAAGGCCCCGAGGAGAAACCACCCACTTTGAATGTTCTCGGGGTTTCAGGCACGTTTGCTTTATGATTTACTAATCTATCAGGGTTCCCAATCGTCCCGCAAAACAAGGGGTCCCAGGGACTCATTCACTTACATTATAGAGGATCCTAGAGGCGGGATAGAGGGTCCTAGTGGCATAGCGAATGCTAAAAAGATTTTTTTTCTAGTGCATCCCTGGGACCACCTGCACATTCTTTTAGAGGGTCCTGTAGATTTGTAGTGCTTCATAGACCCCCAAATGGGGGTCCCTGGGAGCCCTGTCTATAGAGGAGATCTCGAGTGAGTTCGATTCTCGCCAGTCTTATGTTGGTTAATATCCAGTTTTATGTTGTTGTTGTTGTTTTATATAGACATGCTTAGAATGTAATAAGGACAACTTGGAGAGAAGCTTCGATGCATGGACCTGGCAGCTGCACGTTTGCAAGCATTTTCTTTGTATGTCCGATGTTGTACCAAATGTACAGGTCTGAGCTCTGCTTAGCCCCCCCCCCCCCCCCCCCCCCCCCCCCCCCCCCCTCCCTAGCCTCTCCCCACCCCATCTTTTTGTCCAGATCTGTTATCAATTCCTTTCTAATCCGGAAAATAGATGATGCCCTAGTTTGCTGCAATGTAGATTGGTCTGTTACTGGGTTGACGCTAGTTTATATAATAATTGTGCAGAACATTGACCCGATGTGTGGTCTACAGCAATAAGTTAAGTATGACTATAATACCACGCAGTTGATAAAAAAAACAAATCCAAAGATAAATGCCCAATGATACACACGACATCGTTACATAAATCCAAAGATAAATGGCCTGGGATAAAATTACGACATCGTTTGATTAATCCTTTCACCGCCAGCCATATTTCAGCCAAAAACTTCCATTAAATTTACCTGGGTAGAGAACAAAATCCATCTGCCCCATATTGGGGATTCTTCTGTAGCCTATATAAAATAAGGTCTATCCTTACTTCCCAAAACTAAGACGTCAATTTGATACCTTTTAGTGACATAGGTGTCAAGTCACTGTGGTGTTAACCCTTTCACCGCCAAAGTCGCATTTTAACGTTTATGGCTAAAAGATCAAATTGGGGATCGGCTATTGTGTGAGGTTGGGAAGTGCCTACATCTCTCCTGAAGAGATCCCCATAGTACGTGGATTTTGTTCCTACCCAGCAGTAATCCTTTTCTGAAATATGGCTGGCGGTGAAAGGATTAAAATGCGACTGTGGCTGTGAAATTTAATCCAGGTATACACGCCCCAAGGATAGATAGGCCTACGACGTCATGAATGGATTCTGCTGCAGGTTAACGTTTGCGGCAGATCTGATCGGCTGTGTGAGGTTTGCCTACATCTCTCCTGATGAGATAGCCAAGCACGTGGAGTCCAAGCAGTTCCTCTTCCAAGGGGACGAGGGAAAAGAGCTGCTGCTGTGCATTTACAGGTAACTGAATATGGAGCACTGTAGTCAGGCTCTCAGAATTTGGCTCGTTGTTGCCCTACTATTTTGTGACAGTGTGTGTGTGTGTGTGTGTGTGTGTGTGTGTGTGTGTGTGTGTGTGTGTGTGTATGCGCGTGCGTGCGAGGTTCAGTCCCCATGCCTAAACACGACGTTGGCATGCATGTGATGATTTGGGACGGATCTAGTGGGGGAGGGGGGGGGGGTGTTGTTCCTGGTTTCCTGACCACCCCCATCCCACCCCTTTAGCCCCAAGCATGTACCTTTTATAAGGCAGAAACGTAACAAATATGGATCTATCATGTCAGAATTTAGCACGATTTTTGCCTTAAAAATCAATCGCTAAATTGCAAATATTTCCGGAGGCTTCGCTCCCTGGACCCCCACAGGGTCTCTGCCCCTTCACCTTCGGACCTATGCGGTCCCCTGGATCCCCGGCAGACCCCACCCCCACCCCCCCTTCATGAATCACTTGGTCCGGGCCCTGACGATGAACATGTTCGTTGACATCTTGTTGTCGATGTGTGGCCCAGGCACCATGCCCTGCAGACGTGCGGCTGTGCGCAGCACGGGCACCGCGGACACCACCTGCCTCGCCGCCAGTACGTGGCCTTGGAAGCCAGGACCTCCGCCCAGCAGAACATCAGCAACTCCAACTGCAGTCCACCGCGCCACGTGAGACCTCCCCCCCCCCCCCCCTCCGCGCTGCCTCCATCTGCTGACCCTTTCTGGGGTCCTTTGGTTTTTTGTTTGTTTCAATGCTTTTTACGGAAATATAGACGTTAATTCTTTTTAATTCTAATAGGTTTTCAAAATGTTACTACAAGGCGAATCCCGCCTAACGGTTATACATGTATTGCGGACAACCCCAGTAATTAGGACAGTTTTATTTAGTCCTGGCCTCTTACTCAACTGGCTTTTATCACTTATTGACATTAGCCTGTAAAAAGGGCCAATAGTAAATGAGAGCTCTACTATATGTGACCCAGCACCACGAAACGGACATTAAGTGTCAAACTG
>JAGGCT020001711.1:2500-5000 GCA_017654935.2 Phymorhynchus buccinoides
CAACAATAATGTTCAAAGCATGAAGCTGTCTGGATGATACACGATGACACCCTTTACTAAATATTGTCAAAATTAGTAATAACGTTTCAACCCTTTCACCGCCAATGTCGCATTTATGCACCACAAAGGTTTAACACCCTTGTCACTAAAAGGCATCAAATCAGGGCCTGTTATCCAAATACACTATTTTCTTAATTTTGGGGGGTAAGGATAGGCCTGATATGTCACAGAGGAATTAGCAATATTGCAGATATTCTTTTTTCTCTACCCAGTTAAGCTTAATGGTATTTTGGGGCTGAAAAATGGCTGGCGGCGAAAGGGTTAAATAAATATTTGTTCACAGAAAGAAAAACCCAGACAAAGACAAATAACGTGACCTTGACGGTGGAGGGAATCATCCTAATATGGAATCTGACGACATGATGTCATTGTATTATTTCCCTTTGCATTTTCCACCAGAACAATTTCAAAGAACCCAAACTCCTATCTTTGAGAAACGCTAGACCTATAGAGAGACGCAAAGAACAATAACTCTCGGAGATCGCGTTTCGTCTTATACTCTGCGCACAATTTGGTGATCAGCGAGTTCTAATTTGTCTGTCTTCTTTACTGTACCACCCGCGGAGTTTACGGAGCGAAGGTCATCTTGTTTTTGTTGTGTAAGTGGCTGTGTGTGTGTGTGTGTGTGTGTGTGTGTGTGTGTGTGTGTGTGTGTGTGTGTGTGTGTGTGTGTGTGTGTGTGTGTGTGTGTGTGTGTGTGCGTGTGCGTGTGCGTGTGCGTGTGCGTGTATGCATGTGTGTGGGTTTGTTAACAGCATATCACCATGAAGGAATAAAGATAAGAAGATGAAACTTGATGTGCATGTAGGCTAGGTACTGTAGATGTGCCTTTTGGCGTCAAGGTCAAGGTCAATGTCATGACCTTGACGTATGACCTTGAAAACTGAAATCTATTTTTAGCCATATCTCGGGCACCAGTCAACACCAGAAACTTGGTATGAAGGTGGTTTGGCTTATGCTCCTTCCGAATATTGTTGACCAATCAAGGTCAAGGTCAACGTCAAGGTCAAGGAGATCGCTGGACCCTGAAAATCGGGGAGGTCGTAAAATGAAGTTCCCAAGATAACAGCATATCACCATGAAGGAATAAGGATAGGAAGATGAAACTTGATGTGCATGTAGGCTAGGTACTGTAGATGTGCCTTTTGGTGTCAAGGTCATGACCTTGACGTATGACCTTGAAAACTGAAAAAATTGTTTAGCCATATCTCAAGCATCAGTCGACATAGTATGTTGAAACTTGGTATGAAGGTGGTTTGGCTTATGCTCCTTCCGAATATTGTTGACCAATCAAGGTCAAGGTCAAGGTCAAGGAGATCGCTGGACCCTCCGCGGGTGATTCTCGAATGCTACATTCGACAACTTTTCAATCTAGTTAGTATGAGCAGTGAGAGTAAAGGGTCATCCACACGCCCACTAACATCGTACAACTGTACGATTCGATACGATTCGTGGTCACGTGCTCTCCAAGAACAAATGTGATTCGCGCTTCGAGATCAAGTGATCAAATCGTATCGCACAGTCACCGTGACCATGTGGGTTTGTGTGTGCGTAGGAGTGTGAATGTGTGCCCGTGTGTGTTTTTATGTATATTTTATTCACTTCTTTTACTGGAGACTGGAGTTGAGAGGAAACTTTGCTGGAACTACTTGATGCTTGTGATTACGCTGTGGACCTTTGAATGACACACTGTGACCATGTGGGTCTCTGTGTGCGTAGGTGTGTGTGTGTGTGTGTACCCGTGTGTGTTTTTATGCATAATGTATTCACTTCCTTTGCGAATTAAATATGTATACACGGCATTTGCTTTCCGTATTTTAAATTATGTGAAACGTGATGGAGGCTGAGAAAATAAATATTGTTATGAGAACCGTGATTATAGGAATCGTGATCATAGGAATCGTGATTATGGGAATCGTGATTATGGGAATCGTGGTGCACCGGGAGAAAGGGTTGCTATGCATTATAAGGAAGTGCTAGAATGCGAACAATGCTCCTAATCCATACCTTCTTATATTCTGATCGCTTCTCGGCCTTTTGGCTAAGACAGTGATTCAGGAACATAAATTTTTGGTCATACCTTGGTTTGTTTGTTCAGCCCGTCGTACATGGCGAAAGCCGATACGCGACGTTAAACTGAACTTCCATCGGAACAATGCTCCCGGAATATTTGTGACCCGTCGCCACAAAATGAGTCGTGTTGTCCCTAGCTCAATTTTAGGTGGAAATGGGGTCAAATCACCAATTTCCAGATTTTTACTTATTTTAGAACAATAGGTCTTGCTCTACCTCACACAGAAGTATTGAAGTGTAAAAATGATCCCTTCTGTCTTAAAGGTGTTTTTAAAATCAGAGACATCTGGTTGTTTTGTATATTATGTTGTATGGAATATTGACCCGTGTAGAATGTATACATTCCACGGCCTAAAATGTAGAATGT
>JAGGCT020001711.1:10000-12500 GCA_017654935.2 Phymorhynchus buccinoides
TTAAAAGCCTTCGTAAGTCCCTAAATACGAGCTCTTAAAAAAAGTAGCCCCCAAGACCATTTTTAATGAACCATGATTTCAAACCATTACCTTTTCGATTGCAACTGGATCACAATAAAGTACTAATGAAGCATAACATTTAGATTAGAAAGTCTCCCCTGACTTCGAATGACAAACGCACAGATAAAAATCACAACGATGGGGAGTCGTATAACCTCCCTTGCGGGTCTTAAAACTTCTTTCTTCTTCGTCGATCGCTCAGACAGGGACACCATTGGCACGGACGAAGGCTTCCGTATGCCGAAAACTTTTCAAAGTGCCTGAGGTCTTCTCCTAAGCTACAAAAAAAACTATGTTAGATGGCCGGGTTTCAGTCCTGAGGTTCTGGAAGGTACGGCAGTCCAGAAAGATATGTCCAACTGCCGTGTCAGCAGCACCACAGAGCCACACAGAAGAGTCTCCAATGCTGAACTTTGTGAACATGTGATGCCTCGGTCTGGAGTGCCCAGCAGGTCCTCAGTCTTGTATGGAGAGGTGACGGTAGGCATCACTGGCACAGTGGTTTGGATGCAGATGTAGCTATCTTCTCATCAGCTTCTCATGTTTAATGACTTTCGTTTCAGCAAAACTCTTAGGCCGTGTACACACCTAAGCGGATATTCCATACAGAAACCCGTGCGCAATCCATAAATAAGTGAAACAAAGAAGGGAAAAGATTTGCGCACGTGTCCGAATTTCCCCATTATGCGTAAACTTTTATCCTTCTTTCTTCCACTTATTTAGGGTTTTCCGTACGGACCTTACGCGTCTAATGTGAACCCGGCCTTATTCAAAACGTGCACACTCTTTCACATTACATAGAGAACATCGCCCTGGGTAAGGCAGCCAGCATGAGTGCGGCCTACAGCGGCACGGGTCCGGCCAGCCTGGCCGTGGACGGCAGCACGAGCACCTCGTCCTCCCAGTGTGTGCACACTCTGGGCACCACTGACGACCAGCCTGACTGGTGGCAGGTGGACCTGGGCCGACCCTACACCGTCACCGACATAACCATCTACCACAGGGAAGGCGGTACGTGGGTTTCCTTTTTTTTTCTTTTCTTCTTTCTAAACTATTGGCTTTTTCCTCTATGACATATGGACGAAACAGGCATGAACTGTATTTTTCATTCTAGAGAACAAGGACACAATGTAAACATTCCCCATAAAAAAGACCCAGTTTGATTATCTTAAAACTTAGGGGAACTGCCTTTTTGTCGTTGCTGACGCGATTCTCCTGAAAGTTGATTGGCATTATTTTGTCAGTAATGTTGTACAAAAATAAACACACAAACAAACAAACATCCAAGGACACAAAATACATGTTCTACACAAAACTTTAGACATTGCAAAAAGAAATACGACTAGTGTATGAAATGTAAAATGTTGGCCCATACACCTGCAACGCTTTAAGCTTACTTTAAGTTCTCTCCCGGTCCCCAACCCAGCCTGAATCCCTACACATTTGTGCAGGCTATTACCCCAACCCTCACTCCCAACGCATTGCCGGGGTGTGGGTGTATGTGGACGACGCCCTGTGCTACAAGTTCCCAGACTCCCTCAGCATCGGAAGTGAGCGGAAGGTGAAAGATGACGTCACCTGTGATCAGCCAATCAGAGGCCAGGTGGTTCGCTTCTCCAAGGAAGGCTACATTTACCAAAAGCACTATTCCTTCATCAACTTCTGCGAGGTGCAAATCTGGGGTAAGGGGACACAGCAAAGGTTTGATACTTTGGAAGGTACTTTATTCACATAGATGAGCTGAATTGATAAATTAGAGACCGCCCCCCAACCCCCCCCCCCCCCCCCCCCCCGATCTATCTACCTTTACAAAGATGGCTTGTGTGTCTCTGGAAATAACCACCCTTTGAGTGTCTTTGACAACTTATAACCAAGACTGGGCTTTGCCTTTTTATTTTTTCTTGAAACCATAACTTGCTCAAGACACGTACTTGCATGTTTTGAAACTTTTCACCTAAACGAGATATATCAGTTTGCATCCTACGTGTACAAATACCAGTATTGATTAGAATTCTTCTTCTGGTGTAACAGTGTGCAGGTTAGGTCTGTACGGGCCCCAGTGTGGCAAGACATGTAACAGCCACTGCCAGCAGGGAAGCTGTGACAACTACGATGGCACTTGTGACATGGGTGAGTTATGGAATTTCTTGGTCAGATAACATTAAAAACAAAATTTACTCAGTTCTCATTTTGACTAAGACCCCTTCTTGCGTATCTTCAACACACAGGTTGTGTTTTTGTAGTTATGATGTTTGGTTATCAAGATTTTTCACAAAAAGCTATGGACGGATTTTGATGAAATTTTGAAGAAGATTGTGATGTTGCTCAAATTCAAGTTAAAAAAACCCACATAGAAATTGAACCTGAAATATATTTCAACCCCCCCCCTTTTTTTTAATAGCTTTTTATGTGATCAAAAATTATTTTTGTATATACCTTC
>JAGGCT020001711.1:20000-25000 GCA_017654935.2 Phymorhynchus buccinoides
ATCAATCAGGGTGCTTAACGATACACTTTTGAAGTTATTCAGGTAAAAAAACAACCACAAAAACCCAAGACAAAACAAATAAAGGAAGAAACAATGAAGAAAGAAAACACACCAGCGTTGATTGAGCTGAACTGGGTTATCACTGTCATACGGAAACTCTAAACCAATTTTCTCTATAAACTAGTTTTCGTTCATCACGGATACTGTGAAGCTGTGATTGGATTTAGAAGAAAATGTTGTAACATTTTCCTTCTAGAGTACCAACAGGTCTGCGCGTTGGTGGGGTACGCGCGTACCCCACCTTGAAATAGTAGAGATTGTCGAGAAACACGTCATGCTTGCGTCATTTTGAGGGGTACGCAAACCCCCTTTCTACTCTATGGAGTTTCAGTACAACTACAAGAGACGTTTTGTTCTGAACAATTTGTTTGCGTGCAGGCGACGACTCTAACCCTCACTCCCAACGCATTGCCGGGGTGTGGGTGTACGTGGACGACACCCTGTGCTACAACTTCCCAGACTCCCTCAGCATCGGAAATGAGCGGAAGGTGAAAGATGACGTCACCTGTGATCGGCCAATCAGAGGCCAGGTGGTTCGCTTCTCCAAGGAAGGCTACATTTACAAAAAGCACTATTCCTTCATCAACTTCTGCGAGGTGCAAATCTGGGGTAAGGAAATGCGGAATAGGTGCAGATCAACACCTCCCTGGTACAGTCTGGGTTCATTGCGTTCTTTCCGTCTTGACTTTATCTTCTACTATTATTGAATGCATATTTTTAATTGTGTAAATGGATGAACAATAACGTTGAATATAGAAAACGATAGAGGTTTAAGTGCTCACAGTGCAGTAAGAAAGGCAAGACTAAAAAACCCCGAAAAGATCCAAGAAATTGAGGAGGGGGTGTGGGTCTGCATCTTTGCCGGAAAGCGTTGGACTGTAGAGGGGAAGTATTGTTTTTATTTTGATCTTGATGTTTTTTTGCTCCTTCTGTTGCCTGCTTTTTGCTCCTTTTGCTATATTTGATGTTTGCTGTTTAATTGTTTGTCTGTGTTGATAAAGGCGCATTCGCCGAAATATCCAGTAGTTTTGTTTTGTCTCTTGTGAATAAAATAACGTCACTTTGCACTTGTCGTGTAGTTGTTTGTTTGTTGTATGTTCCAGTGACGTTGCAGTCTGTTTCAGTTTTTTTTTTGTTTTTTTTTTTTCCCGGAAAGGCTTAGTTATTAATGTGCAGAAAGTTGGCTTTATCGATAGTTATTTTCGTGAGGAATATAACTAAGTGGCAGAAAGAAGATTTAACAAATGGGTCAAAGTGCTATTCTTCCAGTAACCCTTTCTACACGGATTAAATACACACTCGCAAGAAAGGCCCTACAACTTCATTTGAACATTTTAACAAGCTCGCTGAATTTGAATAGACCTACGTGGCAGTTTTGTCGTATCTGAATTTGCTAACAAAGTTTACGAAATGTTCAAAAGACCCAGAGAAAAAATCGCTTATATAGCGCTATGGTATTTTTCTTTTACCAAAGAAAATAAAAACAACAGAAACTGATAACGTGTGTGTGTGTGTGTGTGTGTGTGTGTGTGTGTGTGTGTGTGTGTGTGTGTGTGTGTGTGTGTGTGTGTGTGTGGTGTGGTGTGGTGTGGTGTGGTGTGGTGTGGTGTGGTGTGGTGTGGTGTGGTGTTGTGTTGTGTTGTGTTGTGTTGTGTTGTGTTGTGTTGTGTGTGTTGTGTTGTTATTGAGGGTTAAAGAATAAGCTGACAAAGCTTTTTTCATCCTGCCCTCATTCGGTGTGTGTGTGTGTGTGTGTGTGTGTGTGCGTGTGCGTGCGCGTGTGTGCGTGTGCGTGCGTGCGTGCGTGTGTGCGTGCGTGCGTGCGTGCGTGCGTGCGTGCGTGCGTGCGTGCGTGCGTGCGTGCGTGCGTGCGTGCGTGCGTGCGTGCGTGCGTGCGTGCGTGCGTGCGTGCGTGCGTGCGTGCGTGCGTGCGTGCGTGCGTGCGTGCGTGTGTGGTGTGCGTGTGCGTGTGCGCGCGCGCGCGCGCGCGCGTGTGTGTGCTTGCAGTGTGCAGGTCTGGTCTGTTCGGCCCTCAGTGCGACAAAACATGTGACAGTCAAGTGTGTGTATGTGTGTTTGCAGTGTGCAGGTCTGGTCTGTTCGGCCCGCAGTGCGACAAGACATGTGACAGTCACTGTCAGCGAGGAAGTTGTGACAACTACGATGGCACTTGTGACATAGGTCAGTCAAAGAACACATCATTCGAATAATTTTGATCACACGTATGCTTATACTTTTGTTTATTTGTATGTTGTTCTCTCTCTCTCTCTCTCTCTCTCTCTCTCTCTCTCTCTCTCTCTCTCTCTCTCTCTCTCTCTCTCTCTCTCTCTCTCTCTCTCTCTCTCTCTCTCTCTCTCTCTCTCTCTCTCTCTCTCTGTAAACAATATTACTTTAAAAGATTATCAACAGCTTTTAATATTATTTGTTTGAAGATTGGATTTTACCCACTAAACATACCATCAACGTCAACACAGTGGCAATTATTGCACTCTATTGGGGTTATTCACCTTCTTCATTTCTCTTCTCACACACATACATTCAGTTTGTGCGCATATACAATATTAATGAAACCATACACATGTTTTGTTCTGCTTCTTCTTTGCCTACAACAAAGTGATTACATGCACCATGCAAAAGAGGAGAGAAGAAGAAGAAGAGAGACAGAGATACACGATGAAAACAGCCGACATCATTTATTAATTATCAAGAGAGCGAGAGAGGTTGTAAAGAAAGACACAAATGGAAGGGAGACACTGAGACACGGACACAACCGGAACGTACACAAAACTCACAAACAGACGGAATTACATGAAACACAAAAGCCTCATTTGTCATATCGTATCCTACTCGAACTGACTCCCGTACACAGTGAACATAGCTGAGGGGAAAGAAGCCAGCATGAGCGTCCCTTTCGAGGCCCCAGGCTACAGCTCGGGTCCCCCCAGCCTGGCCGTGGACGGCAACACCAGCACCTACTACAGCAGCTGTGTGCACACTATGGGCACCACTGACGAACAGCCTGACTGGTGGCAGGTGGACCTGGGCCGACCCTACACCGTCACCGACATCACCATCTACCACAGGGAAGGCGGTGAGTGGAGCATTCTTTCATTTTGCCTGTTTTCTGTAGCTTTTATGTCCCGTTTCGTGTGTAATCTGGTGGCTTTACGCCCAGGTCTCTCGTTCCGAGCTCTAGCACACAGAGACTCCGTTTGTCATATTGCAACCATGGCGCAGTCCAAATACGAAACAAAACAATTAATGTGGGACTGTAAGTGACAACCCATCGGACGAGTTGATGTTAATGGTATCATTGTTGCAATAAACAAACAACTACACGACAAGTGTAAAGTGACGTTATATTATTCACAAGAGACAAAACAAAACTACTGGATATTTCGGCGAATGCGCCTTTATCAACACAGACAAACAATTAAACAGCAAACAGCAAAGGAGCAAAAAACCAACAAGATCAAAATAAAAAAAACAATACTTCCCCTCTACAGTCCAATGCGTAAAATGTTATCTTCAAGGGGAGTTAGCGCTGGACTTGCACAGGTTCCCATTTTGTGTGTGTGGTATCATTGTTAACCTATTTCGTGTGGTTAAAAGTCCTTGGCCTTGCTGTCTTATTTCGCTTTCGCCGCAGGAAGATAATAATAAACGAATAATAGTACATATGAAAAAAAGTATTGTGTTATTGTAAGTAAAGATGAATGAGGACATCGTTAAGACACACACTATCGGACGACGCCCTGTGCTTCTGCTGCTGAGCCACATTGGTCGAGTGCGATGGGAGCCTGTGCAAGTCCAGCACACAATTGTTATCTCCCCTTGATGATAACAACTTTTGCTTAATCTCTGTAGAGCCAGTGTTAGCGGGGTCCTCAGTATGTGAACATCACCAACCCACTGGTCCCGTTGCACCCCAAGGACACAAAGACTGGAGTGAAATCACATTTGTATCTGCCACTGTAAAACTGGGCCTGTATTCACATTGAGCTAGTATGAGACTTATCATAATGATATCTTAGAAGTCCTTCTAAAAACCTGTTAAATCATACTACTCTAGAAGGACTTCTAAGATATCACGAGATAATAAGTCTCATGCTATCTCATTGTGAATGCAGGCCCAGGTCACAATGTCATGAAGTTTAAAAGCTACAGGATTTGAAAATGAATTCTATGCTGCTTCATCATGAGTATGAAATTGATGATGTTATGGAATTTTAGAATGGTCAGAGACTACTGGACAAGTTTTCGTTTCCTTTCGTAATGATATCGTGGCGGTAAAAGGCCCTGCAAAATACATGATCAAAACAATGTTAACCAGAAACTTTGAGCAACAATATTTGAATTTGAATATAAATCGACTCCACTCCATGTTTACGGTCTTCCCATCATAGCCATGCAAACGTCAGACCAAAAACAAATCAACATCACAAATACAATTGTGCCTTTCACATCATACGCACTGATGGGTTTCAAGTAAGCTTACTGTATGATTTATTATTGACGCACAAACATGTAGCATACCAATACATGTATGCAAACATATATAGAGTGTAGAGTGGCACAGTGGTAGCGCGTTCGCCTTGTGTCAAGTAAACCCGAGTTCGAACCTGGGTACAGGGGATTTTCCCTCTCAATTTGCACTAGGCCTTACGGTCTGAACGTGGAGTCTTTCGGATGAGACGATAAACCGAGGTCCCGTGTGCCCATGCACTTAGCACACGTTAAACCCAGTAGCAACGAAAATGTTGTCATTTGGTCAAAATTTACCCCCCCCCCCCTTTACTTCCTCATCAGTCACACAAAAATCGCATGCAAAAAAAAAAAAGAATTGGGTGGCGCGCCTCTGGCTGCGACGCGCTCTCCAGGTGTGAGCAACCCGAATTTCACAGATACGACTCTGTGATTATAAAGTACCTAATAATAAT
>JAGGCT020001712.1:0-25000 GCA_017654935.2 Phymorhynchus buccinoides
GTTGCGCCTCACTACATGATTCTGGCCGTCTCCTGTCCATGAGGTGCAGGACAACCAGGTTCAGGACCCTTCTCTCCATCAGAGCCCTGAACCAGACAGAGTGGGAGATGGCTGCGACCTCTGCATCGAGTCTCAGCAAAAGCGGCAGTCTGCCTATGTGTGGTGTGTGTGCGTGCGTGCGCTTTCGCGCGCGAGTCAGTGTGTGTCACTCTGTGTGTGTGTGCAAGTGAGCCCACCATACAAGTGTACAAGGGTGCTAGTGGGAATAGGTCCCAAAACCTAAAATTCCTGAAAACCCCCAAACCTGAAATTAAAGATCGTGGAAACCAAAAACCCGAAACATAAAAGCTGTCGAGCAGGGTCACACAAAAGTTATGTCATTGGTTACGAAACTTGCAATGACGTTTTCATAAAGTATCTCATCCTGGGAATTTTTAACTTCCCAAATCAGAATCCGCAAGTTTTATCACTAAACCCCCCCCGGATTCCACAATTTTTATCACTCAAAAATCCTGGAAGCCACAAATTTTGGGACTCATAAAACCGGAATCCACATTTTGGCACGTGTAAGTATGCGTCTTTTGTTGTACATGTAGGCATATTTGAATACATCGATCCGTACATAAGGGCACGCTACCCTCTGTAAAAAGGGAGGGGAACGGAACAGATCACCAAAATAAATCTTCATACAATATCATAAAAGGGGTGTTAATTTTCCAGAACATGCCGGAAAAAAATTGTTTGGGGTGCTGAAACTTGTGGCTTCTGGTTTTGGGAGTGTTGAAACTTGTGGCTTCCGGTTTTTAGTGCCGAAACTTGTGGCTTCCGGTTTTAGGAGTGCCGAAACTTGTGGCATCCGGTTATGGAAGTGCTGAAACTTGTGGCTTCTGGTTTCTTTGAGTTCCGCACAGCTCAGCTGTTTCAGGAGGAACATTTAGTTCATCTATATTTTCAGAATTTTTTTCAAGCCAACTTTAGTTTATCATAAATAACTTTTCATAAATAAGTAAAGTATCGGGATTTCTAGTTTCAGACTTTGGGACCTCCTCCTACATGCACTTCTGTATTATACAGAAAAGGTACAGAGGCAGGACCAGATAGGTGAAAGAGCCCCCTCGTGGGGATACCGGGGGGGTCTTTCACACAAATAGTTCCCCCCACCTTCTGGAAGTTCTGTGCTTATAACTTCCTTTAATCTGACTCTGCCATTTTTCTTGCTTTGTGTCATCTACTATCTTTCTGACTTTTGGCCCATGGCCATTCTTCTGCCTTTTTTCTATAAAAAAAATCTTCCAAGTTTTCTCCTTTGAGCTCCTCCGAAATCGGAATGTGTCGGCTGAATGCAGCGAGGACACCAGTGAAAACTGGAAAATAACTGGAAAATGGACACATACGTACCCATTGTGGCCTTATGGCCAGGGAACGCAGAAGAATAAGGTGAAAGAGCAGAAAAAGGGGAGCTTGCATCGTGAGAGATGTCTTTTGTTTTTATGATGATGAGTGAGCAATCTTACAAACATGTACATACGAAATGTGCTATAATTATTCATGTTCAGATTTATCATTATGATAAGATACAGTAAACACATATGCACACACACACAGAACCACTCGAATGTGTCAGTAATTTATTGATGATTTCTTGCAATTCAAATCCATAAAAATTTGATAAAAGCACCACAATCATTCCATAAAAAATGCAAACTTAGCATCTCAATTAGCAATAACAATTAGCCAGCACACTCCCCCCCCCCCCCCCCCCCCCCCCCCCCCCCCCCCCCCCCCCCCCCCCCCCCCCCCCCCCCCCCCCCCCCCCCCCCCCCCCCCCCCCCCCCCCCCCCCCCCCCCCCCCCCCCCCCCCCCCCCCCCCCCCCCCCCCACCCCCCCTCCCCTCCCCCCCCCCCCCCCCCCCTAATTTCACACCATACATACCATACAGAGAGAAAATAAAATAAACTAGTCATCATAACTTGAGAGTTGTTGGTGTTCAGCTTAACTTTGCAAATGAAAGGGTTTAGTTGCAAACTAAAAGAAAAATGTAGAGACGAAAACAGCTTGTAATATTACATTCTTTTACACTTTGAATAGGCTAAGACGTTTTTACTACATGGGATGGGACACGATCTCCAGAGTTACTGTTCTTTGCGTTTCACTAGAGTTTCTGCAGAGATAATGTTCTTTGCGTTTTTACCACATGGGATGGGACACGATCTCCAGAGTTACTGTTCTTTGCGTTTCACTAGAGTTTCTGCAGAGATAATGTTCTTTGCGTTTTTACCACATGGGATGGGACACGATCTCCAGAGTTACTGTTCTTTGCGTTTCACTAGTTTCTGCAGAGATACTGTTCTTTGCGTTTTTACCACATGGGATGGGACACGATCTCCAGAGTTACTGTTCTTTGCGTTTTTACCACATGAGATGGGACACGATCTCCAGTTACTGTTCTTTGCGTTTCACTAGAGTTTCTGCAGAGATAATGTTCTTTGCGTTTTTACCACATGGGATGGGACACGATCTCCAGAGTTACTGTTCTTTGCGTTTCACTAGAGTTTCTGCAGAGATAATGTTCTTTGCGTTTTTACCACATGGGATGGGACACGATCTCCAGAGTTACTGTTCTTTGCGTTTTTACCACATGAGATGGGACACGATCTCCAGTTACTGTTCTTTGCGTTTCACTAGAGTTTCTGCAGAGATAATGTTCTTTGCGTTTTTACCACATGGGATGGGACACGATCTCCAGAGTTACTGTTCTTTGCGTTTCCCTAGTTTCTGCAGATATTGCTCTATGCATTTCCATAAATGTTAGGGTATTAGTGAAATGCAAAGGGACGTAATATTAGGTGTGTTCAAAGATGCAAACAGCCGTTTGTCTTACACTGGCCTAAAATTGGACCTTCTCCAGTGAAAGAGACAACGCTCAACAAAGACTGCGGTATTGATGCAATCCACCGGCTCCAAAGACACAAGCAGTCACCTCCCGGCTGAGGACTGGCCACTGCAGACAACTGAGCAACCTGATCATTCATCAGACCTGGTATTGCAGTACCTCCAGAATCTGCTCCGAGCAATGATTGATGGTTGTGGTGGTTGGTTGATGGTTCATCCCACATGCACTCTTCGTAGCTGAGCAGATGTTAAACTTAAACACAACTTTCATTTGAGCAACCTTAACGGACTGAATGTCCGTGTGGGACAGGATCCCAGACACAGTTCTGCCCATGATGCTCTACAACACCAGACCTGGCCAGGGGGAGTGGAGCTACAGGCGCAGCGCCATAACCTGGAGAAGGCTGCAAACTTTGTCGTGTGGTCTGAAAGTCTGACACTTTGCCAACGGAATCAATCACTGAAAAAGGAGAAGACCCCCCCCCCCCCCCCCCCCCCCCCCCCCCTTCCATACAGTTTTCTTTCGGGGAAAATGGTAATGCAACAACGCAGCAATATAAAAAGTTATCGTTGGTTGCTTGATAACAGATGTGAATAGTAATGGGAGAACTAGTTGCGTGAACGAAGACATTTTAACATTTATTTTTTTAAATCAAAAAGAAAGTTGGACAGAAAGTAAACAGACAACTATATTGTAAGTTAGGGTGATACTGATACATGTATCCACATTCACCTTGTAAGGACGATAAGTTTTGGTGGAAAGAAGCTAAAAAAAAAAACACCTTTGATTAACCCCCCGACAATGAATAATCTTCCCACATGAGGATCAATGTGGCTATCACCCTAAGTTTGTTATCAATCAAATTAGATAACATTTCTTTTGCACAGACATAACTAAAAAAAAGAAAAAAGAACACCAAAACAAAACACACACACACACAAGAAAATGATAAAGATGAAACAATATTAAATGCTTAACAAGAGCATACATCTCCATTCAGTCAGATGAATTGTTTTAATTTTAACATCTATAGATTACGCAAGCATCAACTCTGCCCTATACATGTTTGTACTCACCAGTCAGCCACGTTAGTACAAATACACTGCTGTTATTCCCGCTGACTGTTAACACCGGTATTCCATGCATTGATCAAGGTAGACCAGCTGTCTCTATCTCAACCCTGACCTCAAATAACAAGCTTGTGCCAGGGAAACACTAATAGCCCACATGCACAGGCAAACATTTGTTAACTAAACATTACTATCTCATCATAATGTGAGGATGTTGTTGTTTTCGTTCCCCAGCTTAAACGCTCTGGGGGCACACCCAGTGCCATGTGAACATTTCGCATGGCCTTGAGTGGGAAGATTACGTGTATGGCATGCTTATTAAAGGGCCCCGCCACATGGGCGGCCATACTCCGACTTCAGGGGACTTCGCTCCACCCGTGGACTGACAACAACCAACAATTCTTTGCGGCGTGTAGGGAGAACTGCTACTGGTAAAGACAGCTTCCATTGGGCACAGCCATCATTTTAATACTGTCCATGGGTCAATTTCACTTGCATCACATGTACAGACACAGTGAATAGCCAAGGACCCTTGGATGTGAGGATAAGGCTGAAGGATTGCAAGTAAGAGACTAGCACAAGCACACTACAAACTCTTGCACTTCACTACATAACTCGTAGTTTTTTGCAGATTAGCCACACAGGGCTCCCAATCATCCCGCAAAACAAGGGGTCCCAGGGACTCCTTCATTTACAGCATACAGGGTCCTAGAGGCGGGACAGACGGTCCCAGTGGCATTGCGAATGCTAAAAAGAATGTTTCTAGTGCATCCCTGGGACCCCCTGCACATTCTTTTAGAGGGTCCTTTAGAATTTTAGTGCTTCATAGAAGCCTGGGAGCCCTGCCACGTCCTTACAAAGATTATATTTTACATGTTTGAACACTGTATCAATATAAAGTGTTTATCAATATAAAATTTTCATTTACACACAAATTCAATACAAAACAGAGCTTTAAGACTACAGAAAAATTCTTCTATATTGCTTTACTACAGATTATTAATCTTGAATGTCAGATATAATGACAGTGAAATTGAAAATGTCGAAGTTCATTTGTTTTGTGGAAATATTCATCCATATTGGACCTTATCAAAGCACATTCCAATTTCAGCAACATTTCATTACACTGGTTTTCTCATGCAAAATAAGTATGATTGTTACTATTAGAAAGGCCACTTGCTTCACAACCTTGAGTGGGGGAAAGGGGTGACTAGGACAAAGAGTGAACTATAGTATTTTATCGGCCTCAACAACGATCACGCTCTGCAGTCTTACCATCAATGTACTATTTTTTGTAAAAGATCAAAAGCAATCTTCCGTTATGAGGCTCGCCTTTCCTCCTAAAGTTGGAGTGTGGTTGCCCGCGTGGCGAGGTAATCAAAAACGGTCACACACATAATGTTCTCATCCGTAGCTGGTGCATTTGTACCATAGTGTTCAAGTGCTTCGGCTGTTGGGATGATCCCTGGAGTCTTTTAGCCAGGGTATGTACGACAACACCAGGCTTGCTGTCCTTCTTCTGCCCCATGGAACTCTTTTCCTTCACAGTGTTTTATTTTGACACACATCTGTGCGCCTCTCACGTGCTAAGCTCCCATCTTCTTCTTCTTCGTTCGCTCAGACAGATTCCTGTCATATGAGGATAGATGCGTCATGCTGCCGTTATGCGCCTTACTAAGAAATAGTTAGGCCCAGCATGTTCGACTTCGGCTGAAGAAATCTTTGTAAGAATGTACACAAAAAAGGCAGGAGAATGGACCAGTGAGACAGAAAGATAGCAGATGACAGTAAGTAAGCAAAGGGAAAAGGCAGAGTCGAAGAGAGTGACAGAATTAGAGGAAGTTACAAGCACAGAACTTCCAGAAGGTGGGGGAACTATTTGTACAAAAGATCCCCGGTATCCCCATGGGGGGAAAACTCCCATCTGATTCACAGGGCATCAGAGTAGTGCGTCACCAAAGCACAGCAAATTTCCCACTGACGCAGTGTTAGAAAACAAAAAATCTTGACATTTCTTGAAATATTCGGGTGACCTCCTGGAAATGTAGACATACTTTGTGCTTTGATTCCGACAATCTGATTTCAAAGACAGAATTAAGACTGCTTCATGAAGGCTCGATGATGCTTCCCAGTTAATAGAATCATTAATTTAAAGAATGAGGGAAATGAAAATGGAGTGAAAGAACAATGAAAAAGATTTGGTTAAAAAAACGCTTAACAAAAAGTCAATTAATTCTTCTAATTCACTTTTCCAACTGTTAATCCTTTACCAATGATTGCCATACCCACCCCCCTGCTTTAACCCTTTCACCACCAATGTCGCATTTTAGCACCTCACTGATTTAACACCCATGCTACTAAAAGGTATGAAAGTTGGATCAGTTATCCAACATCCTTATGTTGTTAATTTTAGGAGATAAGGAAAGGATTTATTTGACGCATGTCATTGGTGGATTCACAGTACTGCAGATGCCAACTTTTCTTTACCTAGGTAAGTTTGAGAGAACATTTTGGATGAAAAATGGCTGGCAGCGAAAGGGTTAAACTTTCTACCCTATTTTTGAAATAACACAAAACAAATCATTTTTTTGGGGTAGCAAATTAGCTGAATTGTTTACAGTTTTCCATTTTGGACCACATCAAGCATCCACACACTCCAACATAAATGACTATCCACTTTTTAGTATGCACAAATCTCAAGCGTACTTACTTACTATGCACAGGCAATCATTCTTTTACATCACTGCATACGAACAAAGCCCACACAAAGCTACATTTCCTCACTGGTTTTCGTTTCCCGTAGAATCATAAAAAGAAATGAAACATTAAACAGAAACAGCAGCTAACACGAACAGTGGAGGTGAAAATTGAAAAGCGCGGGCACGCACGCACACATCATAAAAAGGATCCTTCCCAATCAATAAGATTAATAATATAACTAGAAAAGGGTAATTATTCATTGCCGTCAACACACAAAAAGAGACTCTATTCCACTATTTCACAGCCTAAAACATCTTAGGACCACCCACAGTAAGAAAAGACTAAGATTGATGATATAACAAGAGACAATCCTCCGAAGTTGGAGTGTGGTTGCCCACATGGCGGGGTAATCAAAAACGGTCAGACACGTAATGTTCTCATCCCTAGCTGGTGCATTTGTACCATAGTGTTCAAGTGCTTCGGCTGTTGGGATGATCCCTGGAGTCTTTTAACCAGGGCACGAAAACAAGCAAACAGGAGACAGAATTATACAGTGCCGCCTTAAACAGAAAATGTCCTTAACCTAGAAACACATTTAGAGAGTAGCCCTAGACCGAATGTACAGTTTAAGATCATAGAGTGTTCAGTCTTGATTAGCATTGCATTAGGCTGCACTGAATATTCTGCCTAAGGCAGGCAGCACTATGTCTTCTACCAAGGGCTGCGCTGTTTATTTGATCTGCTGTGGCACCACACATTCAATCTAATATAATGATCTTGCATTTCAACTTTAGGCAAAACTGTATATACACGTATTGACTTCACGCAGTACCATATAGTACCAGTATTCAGAATGCATACTTCTTCTTCTTCCACTTTCTCTTTGCACAATGTTACTGTTTCACGTCTTTGACATCTCAAGTTGTCAATTCCAATCTTTAAAAAAACCCATGGAACTGTCTCGAGTGGTATGGCAAGCACAAAGCTTGAACTCTTCCACTTTCAAACTCTTGTCTCTGAATTCACCAGGAAAAGCATTCTATAAGGCTAGTTGAAAAATGCATGGCCATACATATAAAAAAAATACAAAGGAATTCAACAATGCTTTCATTCTACCCTAGCTCTATCAGAATCTTTCAATACAAATCAATCTAAAAAGCGAAATAAAAGCAATCTCATCAGTGCCAATGGACGAATGCAAATTAGCGCAAGACATTTATGAAACAGAAAGTTATCCAGCAATACAAAACCAAGCAGACATGTTCGGTACATGTCATGAAACACATTTAAAAAAAACCAGGAAATGTAATAAGACCAAGCTACGAAGCAAGCTTATTTCTTTTGCTCGAGTGTTTCTGGTTAAAAATGTTCTAACAAGACCAAGTTCCTAAAATTATAAAACAGAAAAGAAAAAAATTGTCCTAACTTGTTACATTTAATTCTTATATTAATTACAAATCCTAAACTGAAATGACAGAGTATGAACTTTTTAAAAAAGGTCTAGATCTCCTAGCACTGCAAAAAAACAAAAGCTATAAAAATAGTAAATAAATTGTGGTAATAGTGGAACCTACTGTACAAACTGAAACTAGCTTAAAATATTAAAAAAATGCAACTTCCAACACAATTCTTGCAACACAATACACACATACACCTGCACACTCACACACCTACCTCTATCAATTCTAATCACACACACACATAATTGCATACTCAACTGAACAATCCTATTCGCAATGATTAATCACTTCTCTCTCTTTGTGTGCATCTCTTCCTCACATAATACACCAATAATCAAGGACACTAAAGAGCATATATTGAAAGGGAAGGAGAAGGAGAAGAGCTGGTTATCAGGAGAAGAGCTGTTTATCATGAGAAGAGCTGTTTATCATGAGAAGAGCTGTTTATCATGAGAAGAGCTGTTTATCACTATGGTTTTGCCCTAATCATTCTGTTTTGAGCCCAACAATGTTAAACCCTTTTTTTTATTTTTTAAATAAAAAATAAATTGCAGCTAGGTCAGTGAGAAAGAACCGTTTTAACATTCGTCTGCAAAACAAACCCAGTTACATCCCTTGATTTGTTGCACTTGTGGTCTAGTGATTTAAGCTGCTATTTTCTTATGAGACATATTAAGCAATCTTGAGCCAATATATTTCACAAAAATAGGCAAGGGACATAATGCTTTGCGGTTTGCGTGAGTAAACTTTCATTTACACCCCAAACAAACACGGAAGTAAAGATCATGCGTGTTTAATGCAATTCGCAAATTTATCCAGCAATTTTACCTTTAACATGGGTACGAAAGGAAATTTTGGTCATTGCAGTTGTCCAATGTGGCGGTACCATAGCCGATGAGGTTTAACCGAGGCATGGTTACCGCTACACCTATCTATATTGTTAAAAACTCGGGACTTTACTGGTGTTGCACTGCCTCCAGGCATTGCAGCCAGTATTGTTCCCAACATCTTTGTATTTACAAATGTCCCATATGTGTCTATGACCGAGAGGACGTAAAACATAATTTTCATCATCAAATTTTGGTCATTTATGATAATCCTTTTTCTTTCACAATGCTCAATTTCGTTGATTATTTTGCTCGTAGTGTGTCCCTTGTATATCACGCTCGTTTTGTGTTTGTTCGACTTTTTCATGGCGGACAACTCTAATTGCGGTAAAAGTATTCTATTATTTTTCAGAAAATCGTCTTATTACCCTGAAACGCTATAAATATAACAAAAGTTGTACAACTACAACAAAGATACGGACCAGACCATCATCAAAACTGGCTTGTTTATGCTCACATGGAGGGCAATCAAATGTCCGCGGCACATAGATCCGGCTAGGCATCACCGTGATCCTGATCTTGAGGCTTCTGCTACGAAAAATCAATTGTCTTTATTAACTTGTACAAGTGGAACCTCCCTTATAAGACCTCCCATTATTACTCCCTCCCACATAAGACCTACTTCTCTGAGACATTGCCCTTCTTTGTAATTATTACAGTGGAACCTCCATTATAAGACCTTAAAAAATCATCCAAAATTAGGTCCTATAAGGGAGGGGTCTTGTAAGGGAGGTAATTTCAATACTCGCAAAGGGCAATGTCTCAGAGAAGCAGGTCTTATGTGGGAGAGAGTCTTATAATGGGAGGTCTTATAAGGGAGGTTCCACTGTATTAAAATTACTTCCCTAATAAGACCCCTCCCTTACTAGACCTCATTTTGGATTATTTTTTTAAAGGTCTTATAAACTGTAATAACTGATGACTTTAACTAATTCAAGTCGTTCCAGTCATATATGTGCGGAATTAATAGATAGCTGTCAATTTGATGCATTTGCTTCAAGGGAAGTAAATCTGTGTGCACATCATACGTTGGTCATTTCTAAACTCGCTTCACTCCCTTAGACCACAATTGTGCCTCCGACTTTGCTTTTGTAGTGGTTTGTTGTGGGGTAACCAATTGGTGTGGAGACTTTTCTTATTTTATGTCTATATATAAGAAAGTCTGATCTACCACTTCCCTATGACTAAACCTGAAGTAAAAACCCGTAATCTTTCATTTCTCCTTTTGTTTATATGTTTTGTTTGTGTGTATAGCTGGAGTGATTTCTGAGTTTTTTTAAATAATTCAAAATCGTTGCGATGCGAATGAGTTAAAACAAACATTTTGATACACAAACGTTTACGTAACAGGTTAGTGGAACGCAAAGGGATGCAATTGTAGGCGTTTGATGCCATCACGATAAATTCCTTATATTCTGAAAAACAACTAGACAATTCATAATCTTTCTTGTTTGTCTCCCCACCTTTCTCTGTCTCTTTTTAAAAAAATTAATACAAAGTACACAGATATTCGCATTGTGCAGGCAAACATAAAAATACACACATTCTTAAACAATTCTTCACCGACTTGGTTACTTCTGATGTGATTGACTATGGTTGCAAAATTTCACTGGTGTAAAATTAAAAAAGCAACGATAAAATTGTCTTATTAATCTCGTAATGAGGATTACTGACAAATGCCTCTGATTATTGACAGGGAAAGCTTGGATTACTGACGGCAAAAACATGGGGTGCACTGCTTTGTAGGGGGGATGATGGGAGGGAGGAAGGCATACTATTTACACACTCTGGACACTTTACACACAAAACACACATCCCAAGACTCGAGGCCTTTTACTTTGGGAAAAACACACTCATCAACATTAGCGTTTATACAAATTATTCCAAATATGTATACATTTACCCCAATCTTTCACAACAGGAAAACAGACACTCCTTAACGTAAGTGCTTCTACAATAACATTTTCAGCAATGTTCTTTTTTCTTCTTCTTCAAGACCTTGTACTATAGGAAAACACACAGACACATTCTCATCAACATTATTGATTTTGTACAAATTATTCCAGCAACGCATACATTTTCACAGACCTTATACTACACAGGAAAACACACACACACTCATCAATATTACCATCAGTACAAATTATTCTAGCAATGCACACGCTTTCCAAACCTT
Organism: Phymorhynchus buccinoides; assembly: GCA_017654935.2. Classification (NCBI taxonomy): domain Eukaryota; kingdom Metazoa; phylum Mollusca; class Gastropoda; order Neogastropoda; family Raphitomidae; genus Phymorhynchus; species Phymorhynchus buccinoides. The sequence continues at coordinate 11,187 of JAGGCT020001712.1, forward strand.
CAGGGTGAAACACGCGCTCCTCAACAAAATTAGTGCTTGTACAAAACACTTGATTTTGTACAAATTATTCCAGCAACGCATACATTTTCACAGACCTTACACTACACAGGAAAACACACACACATTCATCAATATTACCATCAGTACAAATTATTCTAGCAATGCACAGACTTTCCAAACCTCCCGCTTCAGGGGAAGCACGCGCTCCTCAACAAAATTAGTGCTGGTACAAAACATTGATTTTGTACAAATTATTCCAGCAACGCATACATTTTCACAGACCTTATACTACACAGGAAAACACACACACATTCATCAATATTACCATCAGTACAAATTATTCTAGCAATGCACAGACTTTCCAAACCTCTCGCTTCAGGGGAAACACGTGCTCCTCAACAAAATTAGTGCTCGTACAAAACATTGATTTTGTACAAATTATTCCAGCAACGCATACATTTTCACAGACCTTATACTACACAGGAAAACACACACACACTCATCAATATTACCATCAGTACAAATTATTCTAGCAATGCACACGCTTTCCAAACCTTCAGGGGGAAACACGCGCTCCTCAACAAAATTAGTTCTTGTACAAAACATTATTGATTTTGTACAAATTATTCCAGTAACGCATACATTTTCACAGACCTTATACTACACAGGAAAACACACACACATTCATCAATATTACCATCAGTACAAAATGTTCCAGCAACATACACTTTTCCCAAACCTCCCGCAACAGGGGGAAACGCACACTCCTCAACAGATTTAGCGCTAGTACAGCATATCGTCAGTGAAATTCAAAAACCTCGTATCTCCATTTTTTTTATATTATAGTTAGATACATAGTCAGCTCTCTAATTTTTCCCGCCACCTTCCACCAAAAGGTCGTATCTCCAACGACGTTCTATCTGGGGTAAATGAGGTTGTGAAAATAGAAGAAAGACTCGTAAGTCCCAAATTCAGATCTAGTTAAGGACAAAACCCCTGTATCTACGTTCTTTTAAAGTCTAAAAAAAAAATTTGAAAGTAATTTTCACGAAATGCAGGACTAAACTCGCAATATCTTGAACAACATATTCATCATAGTCGTGGTCAATGCGGTTAATTTAAAAAAAAAAAAAATTTCATTTTTCTCAAAACTACTAAAATTGAGATATGATGTTTTTGAATTCCACCGACGATATTCCAGCAAGTTACAAATAATTTTTTTCCCCCAGCAAGATAGGACGACCACACCAGCTCTTATTATCACAGTGGTAGCTGATGCGCCACAGTTCTCTCCTTTTTGCAGGCAGCCTCGGAAGAAGTAGTAAGACGGAGCATAGAAAGAGGGCCAGGCGTAACAATAACGGCTGCAGCCGCCGTTAACTGTTCTTCCCTTCCTCCGCCGACGTCAGCGACAGTTGTGCAAAGCCCACCAGGTTTTTGTCGTCCGCAGCTTCATTGGGGCCGCAGCCAGAGTTCTGTGTAATAATAATGTAAATTTAGGTATTTCAGTCACAGAGGTGTCTCTGTGAAATTCGGGTTGCTCCCACATGGAGAGCGCGTCACAGCCAGAGGCGCGCCACCCTTTTTTTTTTGCATGCGAATTTTGTGACTGATGAGGAAGGAAAGGGGGATTGGGGGGTAAATTTTGACCAAATGACAACTTTTTCACTGGGTTTGCCACTAAGTGCATGAGCACACGGGACCTCGGTTTATCGTCTCATCCGAAAGACTCCACGTTCAGACCGTAAGTCCTAGTGCAAAGTGAGAGGAAAAAATCCCCTGTACCCAGGTTCGAACTCGGGTTTACTTGACACGAAGTGAACGCGCTACTACTGTGCCACTCTCATTTATACAGCGCATATTCTTCAATAATGGGGCTCTGAGCACGCTTTGTACTCACACACACAAAGAAAAGTGAATACAGTGGAAGCTCCCTTTTAAGAACTTGAAAAATCATCGAAAAGGAGGTCTTATAAGCGAGGTAATTTTAATACTTACACAGAAGGGCAATGTCTCAGAGAAGTAGGTCTTATGTGGGAGGGAGTCCTATAATGGGAGGTCTTATAAGGGAGGTTCCAGTGTAGTAAATAGTAAATCATAGAAAACTATCGGCAAAGAGTGACCAATGGGAGGTCTTATAAGGGAGGTTCCACTGTAGTAAATAGTAATCATAGAAAACTATCGGCAAAGAGTGACCAATAAGGGAGGTTCCACTGTAGTAAATAGTAATCATAGAAAACTATCGGCAAAAAGAAAATTATCATAAGTCACATCACTCAAAGAAAAATCCTGTTGAAACAGATTCCATCCATCGTTCTGAGAAGAGTTCTCCCAATTCACACCCACCCACCCCACCCCAATTTCCCATCCAAAACAACTTTCATAATTGTTTCAGAATCACAGTATTAACACCATCACAGTGTCAATTCTTATGCACAAATGTGATGGTGCATGGGGAAAAAGGCATAAGTCGCTCAGAATGTTTTTGAGCAAAAGCCAAATACAGCCAACAATTTTTTATTAAGGGCATATTCATGTCTATTTTTCATGTATTCTACCTGTATCCACAACATGAGACAATTTTGAATAATTTCATTGATTATTTGATAGTTTAAAAAAAAAATCAAGTAAATAGAAACAAAGAGCATGTCCGATTTCTGCAAATGATCTATTTCGAACATCAAAATAGCTAATAAAATCAAAACTAAACAAAATAACTCAATTTTGTTTTCTATGTATTGACTGGGAATCTGTTCTTCATACAGACAAACCTCTATTTTAAGACTTCCAAAATGTCCGGAAAAATCGGTCGTAAATTGGAGGGGTCGTATGACGGAGGTTTTCACTGGCAGCCGTAGAAAGAAAAAGTTCAGCACAGTTCATACTCTCTTCTTCATGCACACATACAATGACATATTAAAACTGGATTTGGGTCTTTCCAACTCCATAGGATTGTGCTATCGATGTAATACAGTTTCACTTCGCCGACTTCTGTTAATCACCTCGACTCTCGTCCAAAGTCAGTGGTTTTCTTTTTCAAAGTCAGTGGTTTTCGTGCTTTTCCTACGCTTTCCGCCATCTTTTCTACAAGGGAAGCGACTCCGCTTTCAGGCCCTTGACCGTGGTTGTTTCCCTTAGCTCGAAGTCTATGCAGACGACAACAACGGTCGTAAAAACCAACAAAATGGCGGTCGTAAGTCGCGTTTAAGAGGAAGTCGTTTATATAGTAAAATGCATCCGTGCCAACAAATCCAGTCTCAAATGAGAGGTGGTCGCTTAACAGAGGGTCGTAAAATAGGGGTTTGTCTGTATTATAAAAGCAAAACCTCAATTTATGCCAAAATTCCATTATGTCTGTCTGTGTCACACACACACAGAGAAACACACACACACACAGGTGAGGTTGAGAAAGACATGTGGAAAGAAAAAAGGGAACACATTTGATAGCAGATTTAGTGGAGGTCCAACAAAAGCAGCAAAGGAGGATGAAGAAAAACAGCTTAACACAAACAAAACTAACAAATACAAATTTCTGGTTTCCACTTCCGTCCTCAAAACAGTGATGGCTTCGAGTCAAAACTTTTAGATAGTCCATTGACATATTATTGAACTTATTATGAAAACTAATAACTTGTATCAAAAAAAGACTGCAGAAATATAAAAAGCATTACCACCTTTTTTTATACTTCTGCAGTCATTGTTTGATACAAGTTATTAGTTTTTGTAATAAGTCCAATAAAACATCAATGGACTATCTAAAGATAGTCCGTTTTGACTCCAAGCCATCAAATTATTGTGCACAAAAACCCAAAAAAAATTGTGGATAGACTACAACCATGCCAAAACTCTGGTGCAAGTATAACAACAGAAGAAAACGGACAGCGTAAAGTGACAACGTGACAGTAGTTACATAGCCAGTGCAGAAATAGTAACAATCAATTAAAACCCATGCAAAGCGGTCACAATATCAGGAACAACATGTACCATGTTCAAAGAAAATACAATCCATTTCAATGTCATACTAATTGGCATGTCATACTAATTGGCATAATTCTATCAGTTTTTGCGAAGAAATGTCCAAACACAACAACAGGAAGCAGCTCAAACGTAAGTTTGATTATTTGAAAGGGGAGCCAACTCTCATTATGACAGCAGTAATGGCGGTCGGTAAGCGTTTACAGGACGCGTACAGGCTTCAAAGTTTGACATTCTTTTGTGAGGTGCCTTATAAACAAGGGCGCCTTTTATTTATTTATTTATTTATCAGATTTGTCTTGAAAACTGCCCAATTTGCCTTATGCACAGCAGTGCCTAATGATCAGAAAAATACAGTACCCTAGCATCGTTGCCTGTACTCATCACTGCTGAGCTGGGACAACCATGATGACAATGTGATACTAACGATGATGCTGCCCATGAATATTTCGGGCACCCTGAGGAGCTCTTTGTTTTTCATGCCTTCCTCTAGTGGCCAGGCTGAGGCATTGTTTTCTGAGGTATTGTGAGACGGTGTTGGTAGCTGCTTGTCAATTTTACCTGTAGCGTGGTCTTTGTTATAGGCATTTTCTGCTCATGTTATTGGATTTCTGTTTCAATTTTGTATTCCATTTTGTTATGTGTAAAGCGCCCTGTAGCCACCATAGTAGGATGGGCGTTATATAAACTTTCTTCTTCATTATTATTATTGTGACTGCCACGTTTGGATCTTATCTGAAGGCTGGTCACCACTGGCACATTACCTGAGCATCATGAGGGCTAGGTCTGGCACTTCTAACAATTCTGTCCTAACTGACAGGAACGGAACATAATTTACATAATGTTTGGATAATTAGACCTCTGCCACTGCTACATTACCCGAGCATCATGAGGGCAAGGTCTGGCACTTCTAACAATTCTGTCCTAACTGACAGGAACAGAACATAATTTACATAATGTTTGGATAATTAGACCTCTGCCACTGCTACATTACCCGAGCATCATGAGGGCTAGGTCTGGCACTTCTAACAATTCTGTCCTAACTGACAGGAACAGAACATAATTTACATAATGTTTGGATAATTAGACCTCTGCCACTGCTACATTACCCGAGCATCATGAGGGCTAGGTCTGGCACTTCTATAAATAAAAAAATCCTGACAGGAATGCAACACAATTTACATAATGTTTGGATAATTAGACCTCTGCCACGGGTACATTTCCTGAGCATCATGAGGGCTAGGTCTGGCACTTCTAACAATTCTGTCCTGACAGGAATGGAACGCAATTTACATGTTTGGATAATTAGACCTCTGCCACTGGCACATTTCGTGAGCATCATGAGGGCTAGGTCTTAACAATTCTGTCCTAACTGACAGGAACGGAACATAATTTACATGATGTTTGGATCATTTGACCTTAGACCTCTGCCAAGGCACAAGAGTCTAGCATGTCTGTCAATTCTGTCACCGCTGTCAAACATTCCCTTAGGCTACCTCTGTCACAATCATTGCACATTTTGCTACTGGAATCACTTTCCTTTTAACTGTCGTTGACACGTCTGCCTTTGCTTTCAGCCTAGGCAATGCTGACACTTAACACTTGAAATAGCTTCCTCTTGACTGCAAGGTAAGGCATTTGTATCAGCCTTAACACTTCTAAGAGGTTGGATGATTTGGTTGAGGTGCCTTGCAGATTTGACCTTTTTATCAAGATTGTACTTTTCCCCTTTAGTTTTGAAGTTTACAGAATTAGTTTTGAAGTTTACAGAAAGATTTCCTTGACAAATGATATCACTACCAGTGGTTTGGGCAGGCAGCCATGCCTCCGGCTATTGAGAGATCTCAGTCTGGTCAATACCTACACACGGAATAACTTCATAATCTTCCTCAGTGTCACTCAGACACTGCCTCATGTGTCCTCTACTTGTCCTTTTGATTGCAGGGAAGGCGGTGTGGCGTGTGTCTATTCCTTCAAACTCTGCAAGGCTCATGGTTGTCTGCCCTCCTCTGAACCAGGCCGCTCTCCAAACCTGTCTAAGAACGTCAATATACTCCAATGAATAAACACGGAATTTCTAAACTGCTCCCAATCCAAATCCAACGAGTCTTTAATTTACAGTAGTGCTGAATTAGATTTGAAACGAAACACCGTTTTAGTTTATCAGTCAACGGCTTAGCCTTAATTAGCCTTACAAATTGACCTATCATCAAATGTTTATTAAGTAAATCATACGGTTAATTTAGAAGATTGTGTTTTCTCTAAGACATTCACAGTCCTTTTAAAACTTCAAATAATGCACTAAGAAAAAGCTGCTATATATCGCTTTGGTAAGTGACTGCACCTAATACTCATGTGACAGAGATAATATAAAAGGGAGAAGGGAACAAAAAAGCAAAGATGCAATGACATTTTTTTACCCTTTCACCGCCAATGCCGCATTTATGCACAATGGTTTAGCACCCACGTCACTAAAAGGCATATTTGAAGACCCAGTTTTCTTAATTTTGGGAGTAAGGATATGCCTAATCGTATACATGTCACAGAGGAATTCCCAACATTGCAGATGGTTTTTTCTCTACCCATAGTTAAGTTTAATGGCATTTTTGGGGCTGAAAAATGGTTGGCGGTGAAAGGGTTAAAAAGCAAAACCATTTTCAAAAACATAATACACACAAGCATTATGAGCATAAAGCAGGACAGCGGAGAGAAAAGATGTTAATGTATTCAGCGCAAAACAAGAAATTCAACAAAAACAAAAACACTAACAAGCAAAGTGAACTGCAGTTAATGTAACTTTCTGGTCAGAAGGCACAGCACTCTTTGGTTCCAATAGGAATTGTTCGGAAATAATTAAGGGGAGTAATTTCATGGTGTGTGGGAGTGATCTTGCCTAATTCAATCGGTCAAACAGGGGAAGTTACTCTACCATCAGGTAGATCCCCAGCTCTCGCCTCGTGTGTTTGAGCAGACATACAGCACTTAGAACACTGTGCGTTATTGTAAAATTGATGTCATTTACATTTTTACATCACATTTTGCAAGTTTTATCAGTTTGTGGCCACTGGCCACCCCTAATTTTTCAATAAAAAATGTGCAAGTCGCTGACTCGCATCCTGAATATGATGATGAATACCTGTTGTCCAGAGCTTTGAACTCACAATTTGCAATGTTGAGCTCTTTGTTTTATTTACTCCACACAATGATTCGATACACCATTATCTCAAGATCTTGTGCTAAAATTTTTCTTTATAACTTCCATGTCACCACCACAGAAGAAGAAGAGCATAGTTGTGTGCAAATGCGTTTGTCGTGTTGGTTTGTTGGTTTGTCTTCTTTACATATTTATTTGCTTTTTGCTTCTTGTTTGCTTTTATTTCCCTTGTGAAATATTGTGAGAAAAAAAGTTTATAAAAAAAGAAAAAAAAGATGTTCTTGCACATTTCAGACAGACACCCCTGTATTCAACCTGAAGGTACCACTACCAGACCTGCTTACCCCTATTTTGCAAAGTTGTAATTTCTGAAACCAAAACCGTAATATTGAGAGAAAAAAACTGTAATCCAACGCATGACCAATGAACGTCGATATCGTATTGACCTGAGTGTGTAATACTAATGTCCGTCGAGCAGTAGACACAGAACACATGCTCGTCACCTAGTGCTGAACGACGTATTCCTGGAATTTTTAGGTCACTTTCCCGGAATTTCTGTGCTACTTAAGTGACTTGATGTCTTTTCTTTTGATTTTTTCGACCAGAAGATACAGAAGCTTCGGAATGCACTCGCTTGGACAGCATTTTGAAACAGAAAAGGAAATGGCACGAAATGACTTTTCACCGCATCATTTCAAAACCTTCGCTTACCGACGCAACTGTAGTGATTTTTTTTTATATTTTGGATTTTGTTTTCCCGTATTTTTTTCCGTAGCCGTAATTACTGTAATTTGACTTTTCCCCCGTAAAAATTACGGCAAAATCGGGGTGGTAAACAGGTCTGCACTACAGTAGGCTACCCGTAGAAAAAAAGAAATGTACCTTATGGACCAGAAAAGTACATATATGGGTGCTCCTGGGAAATTTCAAAACTCCTGTAAGGGGGCAGCCCCGGCAGAGTGCAGGGGCAGCGCACACACACACACATATTTACTGCTCTTTTTTTCACCCCTCTAGACTAGTACAAGTGCTGCTTTCCTTTGAATATAGCAAATGCTTATATAGACCCTTTTTATTGTACAAGTATGTGTGTGTGTGTGTGTGTAAGAAAATCGTTGCTTCTCAAATTCTCATAATCCGGCGACGCCGGCTCTAGGCAATTTAAAAATCCTGCAATTCAGGACATCTTGCAAGGAGCATCCATGAAATTATAGAAAAGCACACAAAGCTTGACAAGTGCAGTGGGAATAGAAAATGTGTGAATAGACACCGACAAGCAAAGGCAAGCGATACACTGAAAAGCAACAATAATTCGAGAAGAAGAAAGGGAAGCATAGTAGTGGAGGGATGGAGTCAAAGAGGGTGTGGGGGGAGGGTGTGTGTGTATGTGGGGGTGGGGGTGGGTGATCTTACCAAGGCGAAGGTGATGGCTTTGGTGTCAGCACTGTCCACTATCTTCTGCAGGTTGGCAGCGACTGCAAACACACACAGATCAAAACTTTTTTTATACTCTTTTGTGGTGGCGAGTACGCATCCAGTATTATTAGAGTTTCTTAGGACCGACCATCTTGATTGCTTTTCTCCGATCTTCGTAATCTTCACTTTCAGCAATCGTGAAAGTCAATGATCTTTTTGAAATGTTTACAATCGATCCCGTTCTCCAAAACGTTTGTGTAAAATTCACCAATTTGAAAATGTGTTGTTTGGAATTAGTCCAATTAGGTTGAACATGCACATTTTTTCCCCAGCTGCGATTGTCTTAGCGCAGAAATACTTCTGGCTTTGATAGTCGATCTCAATACATATGATATGAATGGAATTCACAACTTTGTTCGATCAGATTTCAGTCACATAGTAGGTGCAACACATTTTAAGGCGCAGGGGTCTCAGTTGAGGAAAAAAGTATGGCCTTGTAGTCCGTAAAATACGGTACACCTGGTTGAAAAGTGGAAATAGAAGTAAAGTGTCTTTCCCAAGGACACAACACTGATGTGTGTGTGCATATGTGTGCGTGTGTGTGTGCCTGTGCATGAACGTGAGCGAGTTTGTGTGTATGTGCACATATGTGTGTTCAGGGAAGTGTGTGTGTGTGTGTGTGTGTGTGTGCCTTATTTATCTATTGTTTCATTCTTTTATTTCAAATTCTTTTGCATGTACGATTGTAAGCGGCTTAGCGCGTAGGGCATTTTAAAGATTAAGCGCTATAAATGTTCATTATTATCATTGTTATTACTGACACCACAGACCGAATGGGATTCAAATCCTGCACGTGTAAGCCTTTTGGATCATATGCCAGCAATTATAACCACTAGGCCATGGCAGCTCCAGCGGGATTACAACAAAAAGCAAATAAACAAACAAAATATCATGCACACAATATTTTTTTTATAAGATAAAATGGGGGAAGAATTATACAACACACCCGAACGCCCACTTAAAACTAAATATTTCGAATTTTATTCATTCTTTATTAGATACACCCAACCACAGACTGAACAATAAAACTTCCTGGGAGAACAACCCCCTCCCCCTCCCCCACAGCCCACAGGGAGAAAGAAAAACAAACATAAACAGAATATAGCGAAGACATAAGAAGCTTAGTCTTGTAATGATTGCATATACGCATGAACACAATGACTCACCGACAATCATGTCACGACCACTGACCAAACCAGCTTCCACCAGCTCTCGGGACACACTGTCAGGGGTGTCTGCACAACAAACACAGAGAGACACTTGACACTTGAAAACGTTATTACGCAAGGATTGAGATTTTAGGCCAGGCCTATTCTTACAATCTGTCCTTGAGACGGAAACAAGACTAGTACAAAACGATAAGGCAAACAGATAACAAAATAACATAAACAAATAACTAACAAGTAGGGGGGGGGGGGGGGAGGGCAAGAGAGAGAGAGAGAGAGAGAGAGAGAGAGAGAGAGAGAGAGAGAGAGAGAGAGAGAGAGAGCAAGCGAGAGCATTAGAGTAAAACAAAAAGGCAAACAAAGAGAGATAGAGAGAGCAAGTGATAGAGAGATCCACTTTCAAGGAAGTCGTAAACACAATGGACCTCTTCAGAAATTCATTTCTTCTTCCAGCTTCGGTCATGAAACTTGTCAAAGACATGCACAAAGGTCTAAGCTATTCTAAATTGAACGCATATTTACATAAAACATGTATAAAAATATACAGCAACAGAGCAAGACTGGGGTGGTAGGAGACGTGAAGGCACTTAAAGGCATGGCAGGACTATAAAAGAGGGGAGGCGCTGAGCGCGCACCACATTTGAATCACAGCATGGCGAGAGAGAGTGATCATTGGATCATTCACCACCATCATATAACAGGGCATGTCTGTTTTCTCGCCCAAAGGGAGATTATTTGATGACAGAAAAGAGCTAATCAGGTTGCGTTTTTCATCAAGAATTCTCGAAGAAAGAAGAAGAAAAAAAAAAAAATTTGTGCTTGTATACGTGCACTGACTGGCTATATATTATATAATATAAAAGATGCAATGAAGGCCTCTCCTTCTTTATTCTCTGTTGAGCGAGCCACCGCGAGGCAGAGCTTTCCTGGCGAGAACGACCCAATCCCTGGGATCGGTTGTTATCTCTTTAAGACTAAACAGGAACAAAATGTGAGTGCTACTGATCATCTACTGGTTGTTACATTACTTTAGAGTTACCTTGTCCTGGCTTGAAGTCGAAGCGAATGTCGTTCAGCTCTCGCTTTTCGTTGCGCAGACGCAGAACCAAGTTGATGGACTTGCCCTGAGGAGACCAATGCATTTTTTTAAATTATTATTAAAAAGCTTGATCTTCAATAAATTAACACAGTGTACAAATGAACATAACCTGTCAAGACAAAACACGGTACTGCTTCAAGGACAAAGGGATAGCATCACAACAAAGTACCATGTTTTTGGGACTATAAGGCGATACTTTTTTCTCAGAATTGAGACCCCTGCGCCTTATAATATGACTACTAAAGTAGTAAGAACAGATAATAACAGAATCTGAATTTTGTGTCAAATTTGGGGGATGGGCCTTGTAGTCCGAAAAATATGGTCACAAAATAACTGTACAATCAAAACCAGCAAAGACTTCATTCTCATTCTTCTTTTTTTTTGTTTCGTTGAGTGCCCACAAAACACACAATTTGAGTGATAGATATGCAAAGATGACATTTATTGACCCCCAAATGGCATAACCCCAAAACACATTTCTTAACAATTATTGACCAAAATATTTGCTGTGTTCTACCTTAACAGAAAAATCTCAATCAGTGCAAATATCACATAATTGATAATATCTTGTCTTCTTATGCAAAGTTAGGAACAAGCTAGATCTTGCTCCTTTCCAGAAGTAGTCAGAATCTTGTTTCTTTGCAGCAATAAGCAAATGATTGCTGCCCTGGTTCACACGAGAAATAAGGGAGAATCTTGAAGTTTTTTAAACATGCAAATATCTTGACTTCTTTTATGGAAGACAAACCAGAAACTTGGCATAGCTAAAGATTTCATACCAAGTCACAAGTGATCATTGGTTCATTCACCACCATTATATATATAAACAGGGCATGTCTATTTTCTCGCCCAAAGGGAGATTATTCGATGACAAAAAAGAGCTAATCAGGTTGCGTTTTCCATTAAGAATTCTCGAAGAAATTATAAAAAATATGTGCTTGTATACGTGCACTGACTGGCTATATATTATATAATATAAAATATAATATAAAAGATGCAATGAAGGCCTCTCCTGGGAGAAAGGCACAGAATCACATGCTTCTGTTATGTCAGAAAACCCTACTTCAGGATGACGAGAGTAGCGGCCATTTTCTACTTTCGTTTTTCTATATACTATGGTGTGGGTTCCAAATTGGTGATGAATATGCTACTGTTTTGAGAATTGGTCAGTATGGTTGGGATAGATTGTGGGTTACGCCCCAGAATGCTGCGGACAGCGGGTTCACCTGGGAATCCCCGATGGCCTGAGTGGGTTCAGGGGAGGGGGTCTTGGCGGCTTCAGTCGTGGCTGGCGGGGCCTGGGAGGCCGGGGTGAGGCCAGGCACCGAGGTCCCTGCCACCTCCGCCTTCGCAGCGGCCCCTGGAGCCTGTGTGCCGGGTGGAGTCACATCGGGAAACTGCACAGAGAATAGAGTTCAGGCATCAGAATAGTACAGTCGAACCTCCCTTATAAGACATCCCTCCCACATAAGACCTCATTCTGAGACATTGCCCTTCTTTGTAAGTATTAAAATCACCTCCCTTATAAGACCCCTCCCTTATAAGACCTCATTTTGGAAGATTTTCTAAGGTCTTATAACGGAGGTTCCACTGTATTAACCCTTTCACCACCAATGTCGCATTTTAGCACCACAATGGCTTAACACCCATGTCACTAAAAGGCATCAAATCAGGACCTGTTATCCAAAGACCCTATTTTGTTAATTTTGGGAGGTAAGGATAGGCCTAATGTTACATATGTCAGAGGAATTCGCAATATTGCATACATTTTATTTTCTCTACCCAGTTAAGCTTAATGGTATTTTGTGGGCTGAAAAATGGCTGGCGGCGAAAGGTTTAAGTCCAATCCTCTGAAAACTGCAATACAAGGGCCACCAAGGCCCCAGACAGTGGAGGGACAACCCTGAAACCAGTCCCCAACACGACTGCAGTGAGAAAAATCTTTTTAACCCTTTCACCGCCGATGTTGCATTTTTGCACCACACTGATTTAAACACCTTTGTCACTAAAAGGCATGGAATTAGGATCTGTTATTTAATTACCTTATGTTGTTCAACTTGGGAAATAAGAAAAGGCCTTATTTGACACATGTCATAGAGGGATTCTCAGTATTGCAAGAAAGTTTTGCATAAATAGTTCCCCCACCTTCTGGAAGTTCTGTGCTTGTATTATTAATGTAACTTCCTCTAATCTGTCACTCTTTTTGACTCTGCCTTTTCCCTTTGCTTCCTGTCATCTACTATCTTTCTGCCTTACCAGTCCATTCTCCTGCCTTTTTTTGGCTCAAAATTGGCTGGCGGTGAAAGGGTTAATTTGACAGAAAAGATAACACTCAATAAAAAGGCAAAACCTCAGACCATAGAAACCAATCCTCTGTCAGACACTCTTAATTCTCTTAGCACTTTCAACACAACCCCTCTCGCTGCTCCGTATTCCCTCAGGACACTGCAGTCAAGGAGTAGAAATTCCTTCAGGACACCAGATGTGGGCCCTTTTCAATAAATTCTCTTTAAAAATCTGGAGATCACAGTGACTTTACTTTTGTATAGTGGTTCAGACTTATCTTTATTTTTTTAAATGATATAAAATTCGAAAACCTATTCGTTATTGTGTGTTTAACTGAATGAGTTGAAAGCAGCCACACCACTGTCAGCCTCAGGGGCATTTTGCCTGTTGCTAAAATACTAGCAGCAATGGTAAACTTGGGCGTTGCTAGTATTCCAGCCGAGTGTTGAAAAAACGTTAAACTTGTGGATGCCGTTGCATGTCAACAATTACATTCTTTTGCATTTCCCTAAAAACAATTTCAAAAGAACACCCAACTCTAGGAAAGTGTAAAGAATAAGTCTGGAGACTGCTTTTCATTCCATATGTTCAGCATATTCGACAATGCATGCAAATGTTTGAGCGCATATCTATGCCTGACATTAGCTGAAGTTAGGGC
>JAGGCT020001713.1:0-25000 GCA_017654935.2 Phymorhynchus buccinoides
TAAAATAGGGTCTATCCTTACCTCCCAAAATTAAGAACATAAGGTCACTGGATACCAGACCCTCATTTGATGCCTTTTAGTGACATGGTGCCAAGATGCGACGGTGGCAATGAAAGGGTTAAACAAACTACGGGTTGGGATATTTTAAAAATTGGGATTAAAGTTGAGAATAATTTGAGATGCTGGAAACCGGCAACTTGTATTATGGTTGTAAGAAAAGGCTTTCTTGATGCTTCTAATCTACTGAAGTAGGTTTAGTACACTGCATTAAAGGTTCAGTACAAAAGTTTGAAAGTGTTATTTGAGAGATTGACTCCCAAACAAATCAAGTATCCTATGTGAGATATATTTGGAGAGTGATCAGCTGAACACATGGAGTTAATGAAGAGGGCAACAGAGTATTGGAAATAACAGGAGGCATGGGGATCTGATAGGAATGAAGGGGAGGTAGGCTCAGGGCTCCCAATCGTCCCGCAAAACAAGGGATCCCAGGGACTCATTCACTTATGGTATAGAGGGTCCTAGAGGCGGGATAGAGGGTCCCAGTGGCACTGCGAATGCTACACAGATTGTTTTCGAGTGCATCCCTGGGCCCTGTACATTCTTTTAGAGGGTCTTTTAGAATTTTAGTACTTCATAGACCCCCAAATGGGGGTCCATGGGAGCCCTGGGACTGATTACATCATGTCGGAGTACAATTCAGGTTCAGGTACAAAAATATTTCAAGCGATTGTGCGCTGTTGTTCACACAAGATCGTTTGTGCACAGACCAGAAGATTAACAACTTCAGCAGATCACTCATCAGAATATTCCACCGCTCTGCATGGAGATGGGAGGCTGCTTACAATCCTTTTCATTTTTGTGTGTGAAGGGAAAGGGGTGGGTGTGCAGGAGAGTAGGGATATCTTGGAGAAGAAAGAAATTGAATATAGAAATGGATGGGAGGCATGAGTTTGGGGGGGGGGGGGGGGGGGGGGGGGGGGGGGGGGGGGGAGCAGGCCTGTTTACTCTACTCTTTTTGAGGAGTATTCTACTCAATTTGGACCTCTACTACTCTTCAAAACTTAAAATAATGCTCCTTAATTCTTGATTACTACTAATTTTCAGTGAACATTATTTGATGGTTTAATGAATAAAACTACACATTTTGCACCAAAACTACTCATTTCAGCTATCCAGACTAAAGACTTGTGTAGGGGGTAACCAGGTCTGGGAGAGGGAATAAATGGATGGGATGCAGGGATTGAAGGGGGGAGGGGGGGTAAAGATAGTGTTGAATTTGTCTGGGTGAGTTTTGTGAGCATTAACACTTTGGAATAGCATGGTGGAATGTTATGTAAGTTGTGAGTTCAGAAAATTGAGCTTTTTTTTCTCTCCAAACTTTTGCTTGGATCTCTTTCGAGTGCTCTAACCTTGTCATTACAGGCGCACTGAATTTTTGAATTTTTTATAAGTTCTGTTGATTGGCCTTAAAAAACAACCTTGACACCTTATTGCTTTCTTCATCCAGCCAAGAAAATGTTTAAATCGGGTGGGAAAAAAATCGCCAAGGTCAAATTAAGATGGAAATTTGACGGTTTGATTACTGATTGATTCCTACTTTGTCTTTTGAATTGGTTGATTGGCTATGGTTTCGATTTTGACTATCTAATTACTCCAGTAATTAGTTGATCTTGGACAGGTCAAATGGATCTGAAATTGATAAATGTAAATATTTAAAGAATTTTTAAAAAAAGTAGATCTGGACTTGTGATTGAGATTCCACCAGTAACGCTATTCAACAAAGTTTTGGTGTGAACAAATTATTGAAATGAACAATTATGAATTTATCTTGATGAAGGCTGAAGCAAAAGGCACATAAAAATTACAGTTCTTTCAATGGGGTGCAGCCTTCATGAAGATCACATTGCATTGCCTTTGGAAATGTATGCATTTGTTTGATGATTTTGAATTTGTTGATGATTATTGATGCTATGATTGAATTTATCAGAGAAGATTGTTTGTGCTGTTTTATTACCCCACCTGCAAGTACCAGTTTTTGAAAATTGCATTTAACCCTTTCACCGCCAGCCATATTTCAGCCCAAAATGTCCATTAAATTTACCTGAGTAGAGAATAACACCCATCTGCAGTATTGGGGATTGTTCTGTGACATATATAAAATAATGTCTATCCTTACTTCCCAAAACTAAGACAATAGGGTCTTTGGATAATGTGATGCCTTTTAGTGACATAGGTGTTCAATCACTGTGGTGCTAAAATGCGACTTTGGCGGTGAAAGGGTAAAATCAACTCATCAGTAATTTTGTTATCTTGTGCCGCCATTTTCTATTTCATACAGCACAAGCTTTCTTTGAAAGAAATCATTCCACGATTAAACAGTTGATTATTTCGTCATGGTTTAAAAAAACAAAAGTGAAAAGGGGCGCTGGTGAACTTTACCGATCCAAGGATTTGTGAGAAACGTTAACTTTCGTTGGAAATAAAAAGAAACTTCAGAGGGGACTGAAAATGAATTGTGTGCTGACAATTAGATTCTTTCACCCTTGTTTTCTCTTGACGTAAATATTTCTTTTGAAATTTTTTTAATCATGGAATGCAATATATGAATTGCAAACTGTTTTCAGACATTTGTTCGTGCAATATACAACCAGTTAAATAAAAATTTGATTTGATTAGTCTTGAACCTCGGATACTAATACAGATACATTTGTAGTGCATTAATGGTTCCCAAAACCCTCTTTTTTTCCACGCCAGATTAAAAAAAACACCACTTTTCTCCAGTCAAAAATTTCAGTTTATGAATGCGATGAACACATGACTTTGGAAATGGAGTTCAAAACTCGGTAATTTGCCTTGTCAGAAAATGTAGGACAATCTGAATAGTTATAAAAAATAATCAAGAGTGGAATGATTTCTATTATTGTAACATTAGCATTCACCTCAAGATAAAAATGTTGTTGGAGAGGGCCTGGGCTGACAGGTAATAGCCTGGAAAGTTCTTTGCTGAACTGAAAGGAATCTTTTATGACACATCTACAAAGATTGAAAATTTAAAGAACAAAAGAAAAAGTTTCATATATAAAAAGCACTCCTTTCAAATGTTGGCTTACACCGAACTTTCAAGGTTATTCCTGAAATAAGTTTTTACATGTCAACAGGGATGAAAGGGAAATTACAAAGACATTTCTGTATTTAAATTTTTTATAATTTATTTTGCATTTGGATATAACCTGAGAGAAAAAAAGGAGAAATTTTTCTAAAATCTGAAAAATTTGTTTCGGTAAGTTGTTCCTTTCATTCCTGTTAAAGCACCAGGTCAGATTATTAGGGATGTAGGGTAGCATTTTTTTTTTCGCTAAAAGAATAAGTTCAGGGATGTTAGGCAAATTTGTTAGGGTTAAAATTCCCAGCCCATATTAAAAAAAAGTTTTGCCCAATGCCAGTTCTTGTATAATTAAAGCAATATTTCTAAATAAAAAATAAAAAATTAACGGACAGGTAAACAATTTCCCCCAAAATCTGTTTCAAAAGCTAGGAGTAAATTATTTCCTTCCCCTCAAACTTAGGGAGTAAGGCTTTGGGTATAGGTTAAAACTAAAGTAAATTACTAATAGGAC
Organism: Phymorhynchus buccinoides; assembly: GCA_017654935.2. Taxonomy (NCBI): domain Eukaryota; kingdom Metazoa; phylum Mollusca; class Gastropoda; order Neogastropoda; family Raphitomidae; genus Phymorhynchus; species Phymorhynchus buccinoides. Next base: position 3,621 of record JAGGCT020001713.1, read on the forward strand.
TAAAGTCTAGGTCCCCTGACGCCCAGACCCTTAAACTTTTCAACAACAATCACATGCACCACAAGAGGTTCTTGAGAGGAAAGGTTGACATGTCTAGTTGTGAGTGACAAAACGGCTGCAAATAGCAGCTCGTTGCCACGCTTCGCTGCGCAAGTTCATCTTACTGCTGCTCATCGTGCATCGAGAGGAACAGGTTTGTGATTTGTTCCATGGAGGAGAATATGCTATCACCTGTTTTAGCTGTGTCGAGGTCTTGACCTAAGAATTTCTTTTGGAACACACCAAACTCAGTGTGGTCTTGTCTTCTGGGAGGGCTTTGTTTCCTCGATCCTGGTCAATTGTCGCTGTGGAATTGGTTTTGTGGAGCTAGTAATGTTGTCTTCTATTCACTGAAGGGAATTTTTGTGTGTGTGTGTGGATATCTTTTAAGTAATGGTGTTAGGAAGCTAAGCATGAGTAAATCAAGAAATCATACATCGCACGTGACATGCATCACAGAACTGACAGCGTACCATAATATGCTGTAAACTTAGATGGATTATATATTGCTTTCTTGTTATGTAACATGTGAAAATTTGAAGTGCTTGATGAAAAGAATTTCATCACATGTTTCGTGGAAATAAACATTTGGTGTTTTGTGTGGTGGTTCTTGTTGGTTTATATGTTTACATTGAATGCGACCGGTGTGAGAATCAAAAGTGGTTTTGGTTTGAAATGTACTGAAGGAAATGTATGCTTGCTGTGGCTTGTGTAATTTGTGGGAGTTGTTTTAACCTTTAGCACGCTGTTGGTGCATTATTGCGCCGTGCCTATTATAGTCGAGTCTACCACTGCAGACTTGTGAATGCGCCAGATTCGGGTTGTACTATTTCTTGGGGACTGGGGAGTGGGCTATGGAAAGATAAAAGACTAACGCTGGAAACCTGCCCAGAGCATTGCCTTGAGATCAACCCCCATATGTCAGATCTGGCAGGCCGTCCCGCCCTGACTGTGTGCTGTGTTCTCGAACCGGTCAGGGAAACGCCACCGGACACAGTACATGTCCCGGAAGTGCCAAATTGCTCTCTGCCCCTCCCTGTGTTTCTTAAGGTTCTATGGCTTGCAGGGGTCCCAGGGACTCCTTCATTTACAACATAGAGTCCTAGAGGAGTCCCAGTGACATAGTGAATGCTAAAATTTTTTATAGTGCATCCCTGGGACCCCCTGCATTCTTTTAGAGGGTCCTGTAGAATTTTATGCTTCATAGACCCCCAAATGGGGGTCCCTGGCTTGAAGAACTACCGAGTAGAATGTATCCCAGAACTCCACAAAGTGAAATAAAAAAAGTGAGTCGACATTTTCTTGTTGGAGATTTTGCTTCATTTTCAACTGCAAGTACAATATAATGCACGGAAGCCAAAATGTATTGCTTCATAACATTTCTCACCCATGTCTTATTAGCATGAAAAAGTCTGAAAGCTTTGCGTCAAGTTTTAGCATTTTTAACCACATTGGTAGCTTTTTGCTGTCCTAAAAAGAATGCAGTTGTAGTTTGTAGAGACAGGAAGTTATTAATACAGGGTGCTAAAGGTTAAAATAAAAATGGTGTACGTAGTGAAAGAAAAGCCGAGTGTTTGGGAAAGTGACAGTTTTGATGATTGGATTGTGTGTTGGATAAATTGTCGTTCCAATTGAAATGAATAAAATTTGTTTTTTTCCTGTGCTTTTGCTTTTCGATTTTGCTTTGCATTAAAAAACCAAATGACAGACCTTTTTACATATCTTCTTACAGTTATTGTATTGCTCAAGCACTACTATAAATAGATTTTTAGTATTCTACTAGTCTTAAAATGATTAATGTAACTTTAACATGACAATATGAATCTGTGGGATGCAGAAACAGGCATGCTTGTGATTGGAGTTTGTCGTCTGATGAGACATGGTATCCTTTGTTACCATGCTTACGAAACACAAAGGTGTGTTATATGTTGAAGCAATTCTTTAGAATTTGCACCGAACTTTGATAACGAAGGAACGGGGAGGCAATTATTGGTGCAAGTCATTTCAAATTTTAAAGCAAATTGTGCAGCAAAACGTGAAATAAAAGAAAGTGACAACTACAAATCTGAAGATGAGAATTTCGTCTTGAAACTGACCGAGATTTTCAGTTTTAAAGTGAAATTCTGTTATATCTTCGCTTGTCATTCAAATTTCCCTGCTGTTGTGGTGTTTGTCCTTTGTGCGGTTTATCAACAAATGTATTGAACTTACATGGTTGGGTATTTTTCTGGCTGTGATTTGTTTCCACTTTCTCACTTTCATAGCCGAATTTTCTTTTTTAAACCAGGGTGAGGCTCATGCCCTTATTCTTTATTGCATACATGATACTGTTATCTTTATTCAGTCTTCTAGACTTGTGCTTTCATTCATAGCATTTTCATAGTCCTTTACTGTGTAATTGGAATGGTATAACCAAAAAGCGTGGATATACAGAGTTAGCAGTCCGCAACTGACTGAAGCTGGGTTTTTACTCCCACCCTTTCACCTACACTACAGGTGGGGATCATTGTGAACTCACTGCCGGAAGTGAAAAAATTGGCTTCATTGTTTGCAAGGTTGGTGGTAGGCTGCGAAGTAATCACTCTTTGTGACATTTAGGCTTTTGGGTATAACGATTGCTTGCACACGGGTGTGCACAAACTGACACCACACCACATGAACACAAGACATGTGCGCTCACATGCGCACACGCACACACACACACACACACACACACACACACACACAGGACAGGAGTGAGAAGAGGGGTTGGTTGGAGTGTAAGGAAGAGTGCGATTGGGTGTAAATGAGCGAATGGAAAGGCTAAGAGTAAGTCTTTTGTGTGAGGGAGCAGATTGTAGGGAGTGGGGAAGACTGACTGGGGTTGAGAAAGGGATAAGGGTACATTGCCCTTTTGTGTTTCCTAATTTTATTCATACTTGTACGTAATGTGGGAGATTGATGGGTGGTTGGGAATGAGGTTGGGGTGGTGATTTTCGCTGAGCATAAAGAACGCTTTCGTTGATTGGAACGGTGAACTTTTATTATTTCCTTGTTACCTTGATTTGTTTGTTCAAATGCATGAATATGTTTGTGTTTCTGTTGCCCTTGTTGCATCATGAGACCACAATGTGATAAAGTAACTTTGACTTCTCACACATGCGCGCACACACACGCACACGCACACGCACACACACACACACACACACACACACACACACACACGTACACTTGCTTTCGTGACTCATGGAGAAGGGATAATCTACTTTTGAAAATGGTTGTTCAGTATTTTAATATCTTTCAGTCTCTCTGCAACTTGCTTTTCTGCGTCTGGGATTGTTTATGTGATAACCAAACTACTGAGACTATCAAAAGTCGAGCCCCTCAGCCAACCCTCAGCCATTTCTTTACTTAAAAGATTATCAATCTGAAAAATGATACGCAGTTTGTCTGCCAACTTAAGATTTGTTTTGTTAGCTATGGACATGTAACATGTTACCGTATGCACGTGCTATATATATTGTGGTTCACAAGTATACTAAGCTATCTCTATCAGTGATCCCGAGTCATGCTCGATAATGAGTCACAGAATGAATGAATAAGCAGGTATGTACATTTTAAGCCTATACACACATACCCAAGTTTCCTACAAAGCCTTACTCCCTGTCGTCCGACACTTCTAAACTTGTACCAAGGACTGAAATTTACAATCGACAAAGGAGACTGCTTGTTGCAAGCTCAAAAAAAAAAAAATGTTCATAGATTTCATGTTCATGGACTCAACTCTATCCAATAATGTACTGAGGGATTTTCTACCCCATTCGTATCTCAATGTAGAATCTAAAAGGGGGAAATGTTAAAACCAGAATATGATTTTACTTATTTGTGGCATGATCAGGGGATTTAACCCTTTCACCGCCAGCCATATTTCAGCCACAAATTTCCATCAAATGTACCTGGGTAGAGATCAAAATCCATCTGCAGTATTGGGGATTCTTCTGTGACATATATAAAATAAGGTCTGTCCTTGCTTCCCCAAACTAAGACAATAGGGTCTTTGGATAATAGACCCCAATTTGATGCCTTTTAGTGACATAGGTGTTAATGCGACTTTGGCGGTGAAAGGGTTAAGAGCCAAACCAGAACTGACTTGGGCTGTTTTGGTTTCAGTTGTCGCCCGTTCATGGCGAGTGGCGCAGGTAGACGGGTCCAGGGAAAGAAGCTCCAGGTTCACTTGCCAGTACTGTGGAAGAACATTCCCAATGCGGTCTTTGTTAGACGGGCATGTGAATCACCACCATTTAAAGATCAAACCTCACAAGTGTATTCAATGCGACAAAGAGTTTGCGCATATGTCGTGCCTCTATCGCCATAAAGCTATTTGTGAAGGCAGGCGGGCCTTTCACTGTGAATTCTGCAATTACACTGCTGGTAGAAGGGACCACTTGAAGGTCCATGTCAACAGAATGCACAGAAACGTTGAAGGCTTGGCTAGCTTAGTTCACCGTCAGTTTTAGCATTGTCTATACCCAAGTTAGGATTGAGTGGTAGTTGATTTACGTACCCAATATAATGACTAGTTTACCCAAAAATTTTAACATAACTAATATATTATCTGTGATGACACTTGTTTAGTGCCCATTCAAATAGGAATTTGGTTTTAGATGCTAAAGAAAAAATAATCAGAATGTAACAGCCTATCCCAGTATCTGAATGTTATCGTTATTTGCATCTCGCAGACATGGAGTCAAGTTGGCAGATCGGTGAAGAATATGGCATGTACTCTTACCATCAAGGCAATGTGGAGGCTGGCGCCAGAAACGAACATGCGTTGAACTCGAGGGCAAACTCTTCAACAACTCCGGGATACACATGCCCATACTGTGGAAAACGTATTCTGGTCCGACATCACTTTATTGGCCACGTGAATGGACACCTGAAGGTTAAGCCTCATCAGTGTAACCGTTGTTCCAGGTCTTTTGCATATGCGACCAGCCTGTCAAGACACAGGCGAACTTGCAATGGTCTAGGTGATAGTGCTGAAGTAGAGCAGCCGACTCAATCACTTACTCTTTAGATGGTTTGCTCCAGCTGTTTAGATGGCTTGGAAGATGTTGTTAATCATCTTGTACGTTTTTCGCCCCTACCGCAACTGTGGTACAGAACAATAATAAACAGTCTGTACTATGATGCGTACTTGTAACAGGGATTGTGTGATAGAATGCATTCTACCTCCCATCCCCACTGTCAACTTGCGTGAGAAATATGCTATATAAAATTCCATAGAAATGCTGAAAGTATTGCACAGTTTTATGTGTGGTAAGAACAGAACCGAGAAAGTAGCCCTTGTTTTGTAGATGTTGACTGGACATTTTTGGACTGAGATCTGACTGGTGTGTTGAAGAAAAGGTGTATAAGAAGAATGGAAATTACGGGTACGTGTGTGTTATATTTTATCTTTTACAATATTGTGCTGACTAATTTCCTGTTACATAGCTGTTTGACTTTAAGTCTAAGTCCTTAGTTTCTGATTCTTGCCAGGAACAATGTTATCTAAATTAAGTCTAAGAGAAATGTTTACAAGCTGTAGTCGGACCAATGTTTTTTGTTAAAAACTTTTTTTTCACACAAATGGTTTTATTTTCTTCCCGGAGATCCATAAATGACTTGAAGTTTGATTTTAATCTTGGGATTTGCTGGAGCAGTATTGTAAGATTAATAAACATTCTTCTAAGTCTAACATCAGATAAACAAAATTAATTTTGTGGCCCCATCGCACATTCAAACAAGATAGTAATCAGCATTGTCAGAATTCTGTTCAAACGTCCTTTGAAGTTAACTGGTTCGTTGTTTTATCCGCAGTTGATCTTCAACTTGAACGAATGGAAGAAGCCATGCTGGGGCCTCAGTATGGATCCAGTTGGCCCGTAAATCATGAGTTCAGTTCTGGTTATCAGCCCAAACCACCATTCAGCGTGTCAAACGTCAGAGGGGAAGGCAGCAGAAAGAAGACTGTATCGTGCCCGCAATGTGGCAAAACGTTCTGGAATAAATCCGATTGCCTGGGGCATATCAATAGCCAGCATTTGAAGCTGAAGCCCTATGTATGCAGGAAATGTGCGCAGCAGTTCTCTTACAAGCAGAGCTGGAAAAGCCACGAATTGTTCTGTCAGGTGGATGGACGTTGATGTGTAAGACAATAATAAGAGGATAGGGTGGGAAGATTATGAAAACTTTTTTTCTCCGAATTTGATAGTAAAAAATCTGTTGCAACCTGTTGATTAAACCATGTGCTCCTATGCTTCTAAGATGCGGATTCAGGGTTCTCTCAACATTTTTTAGTTGTACACCTGCCTGTACACCACACGCTCACACACAAAAATCGCCTAGAAATGCTTATGGAAACAGTATTAAGCCGTGTACACACATAAGTGGATATTCCATGCGGAAACCCGTGCGCAATCCATAAATAAGTGAAACAAAGAAGGGAAAAGATTTGCGCACGTGTCCGAATTTCCCCTATATGCGTAAACTTTTATCCTTCTTTCTTCCACTTATTTAGGGTTTTCCGTACGGAACTTGCGCATCTAATGTGAACCCGGCCTTAATGCAACAAAAGAAGACTGGAGGAAAAGGGGGCAGCCTAGTTAGGTACAGTATTTATGAAATTGCTGGTTTGTTCACAGCTCTTGGACTGACTGATGTTGGCTTTGGGAAAGAGGACACCCAACATGGTTTGCACTTAGATGCTGGATTTGCTGAGAACCAGGGTTGTTGGACGACGGTCCAGGGCAGTGTAAAACAGTGTGCGATAAAGTGCCCCTATTGTGGAAGAGGATTTAAAAGTAACAGACTGTGCACGGGTCATATCAATGCGCATCATTTGTTCCGAAAGCCGTATGTTTGTGAAAGGTGTTCCAAAGGATTTTCCTACGAAACCAGCCTGAACAATCACAAGAAAGCATGCTGGGTGTGATGATCATTGTCTGTTGAGTTGAGTGATGCTTTAGTGTGTGAAAGAGATAGTGTGTTGCAATTGTGTGATTTGTTTGTGTGGAAAAAAAGTGACAAGCTCTAAGTCTAAATCTGTCTAGGTACAACTGAGGAAAGAGTGGTTTTGAAGCATTTTTCCCCCAGACATTGTTAAGATGGAAACTGGGTTAGTACTACACTCACTTCTTAGTTCATAAACCACCCAATTGTAACAGTATCCCCATCTTTATGAAGACTTTTGTGTTAGCTTGTGAAGAGAGCTTGTGTTAAAAGTTGACTGGTTTGTATGATGTTCTTATATCATTACCCTCCTTTTGCTTTTTTTGGATCAGTTTGATGTTTGAGAACAAGAAGCAGTTTGCTTTTTGGGTTTAATTTACAAAAGCAAGAACATGTGGACTGTTTACTCTGCTTGGTCATTTGTTGATTTTTGTTTCCTCCACCAATAAGGCTATGTTTTTGTTTGTTGACACATTTAGTTTAGAAACATTCAGTGTTGAGAAAGTTCTGCTTAGTCATTTGATTTTTGTTTCATCCACCAATAAGGCTTTGTTTTTGTTGTTATTTGTTAACGTTTAGTTTGGAAACATTCAGTGTTGAGAAAGTTCTGCTTAGTCATTTGATTTTTGTTTCATCCACCAATAAGGCTTTGTTTTTGTTGTTATTTGTTAACGTTTAGTTTGGAAACATTCAGTGTTGAGAAAGTTCTGCTTAGTCATTTGATTTTTGTTTCATCCACCAATAAGGCTGTGTTTTTGTTAGTTTGTTAACACGTTTAGTTTGTTTGGAAACGCCTTTCAGTGTTCAGAAAGCTCAAGCCCGATTTTGAGAAGCTCCAGGGAAATGGTATAAATATTTGAATGATTCATTATATTTTTTCTGTCTTAACCCTCTTGCATTTATTCCACCCTTTGGGAAGTTGCCTCTGTGTATTCAAGCCGCCCCCAAACGCCCATAGCTTGCCTCCATTTTGAGACCCCTCTGATGGCATTTTCATCACACACTAAGTTCTGGCTTGTTATACACACTATCAAGAAGCTTCTCACTTGCAATGATGTGATAGTAACTGTATGGCGCTCTGTGTGCTTCAAAAGACATTTTTCTGAAAATGTGTGAAAACACTAGAATTTTTTTCTGTAACAAATGCGAATGCAAGAGGGTTAAGTTGCAAAGCAGTTTATATTTTTGTATAGCGGGATTGCTGTGAACCTAATTTTGAAATGTGGATGGTAAGGACGCTGTGCAAGGAAAGCACCACAAAGTTTTGGATTTAACTCACTCGGCACTGGCCGGGTGCTTCCCCTTACAACCGTTTAGGACGGGCCATTCGACTAGGTTCGAAAACCCATCACCACAAAAAAGTTATGGACTCATTTTTTCAGACAAGATTACTAACACCATGCACTAAACAATCGTAAAATATCAGATTCCTTACCTTCGTCGTTTGTTTCCTATTGACGAAAACAGCTAACACATAGAAAGAAGGAAAATCTCACATTCCGATCTTTGACCCCCCCCTACAACCAAAGCTGAAAATAAAGTCTGCAATGATTGGTTGATTTCAAGAGAGGCAAGGTCAAAGCAAACTGAAAATAGGTTATGACTTCCTACCGGAAAGCTGGTGACACGCCAGAAATCAAAACCTTGAAAACTCTTATGAGCCGGATCCAGCTCATTCGTCCTAAATGGTTGTGTGAGCCGGAGCCGGCTCATTCGTCCTGAGTGAATTAGTCAGGATCATTTGGATGAAGTGTTTTGTTTTAATCTTTTTTAATATGGCAGCCGAATCCTTTAATTAATGAGGCTTTATACTGAAAATTCTCTGCCCCTGTCTCGTGCACTGAGATGTGAACGCCACCTACTTAAGATTATCGCCCTTGCCTGTCAGGAACTAGTGGTATAATTATACTATAGCCACAGAAAATTCTCTGCCCCTGACTAGTCACTAGGTGGCATGGTAAAAAAAAAAGTCAAGTCGAAAATTATCTCCCAGGCCGTAGTATAAAAGTAATTTTTTAAAACCCCATTCTAGGTTGATAAATTTCTTGTACCTCAACAGTCCTAAAACTGGCCGCACTAATTTTCCTTCTTTTTTCTTCTTCTGTGACAGTTCTTATTCTCTGTTTCTTCTTTCTTTTCTTCCAGATGTATTGCGACAATTGCGAGTTTCATAGTTCTGTAGTGACAAAACTTAAGCGTAGTAGTGGTTGAAGCATGTTTGTGTACTGTCTTTGCTACTGGTTGTATAAGTGTGAATGGGTACCACACAAATGTAAGAATATTATCAGTATTTCCGTTTTAAAAAGGGAACATCTTCCCCAGAATCCCCAATCTTGTGCCAATCTTGTGACTGGTTTGAAAAGTCGGTGTGATAAAATGGGTTGTATTTATCGAACAGAAAAAAAGTAACAACAAAGCATTATGCGCTTTAGCCACTGTTTTTGTCATGGGAACTTCGATAATGTTACAATGAAAAGGAAGAAATAAAAGACTAGTTAGTACTGAGATATTAAACTGAAGTACTTCAGTGTGTGCCTCAATTGATTGCCTGTCTCGACTCTTATTTTTGTCTCTCCTGTTGTTTCTGTGTATCGCCTTGCATCAGTGTTTGTTCCTGTTAGAAATTGCTGCATTTGAAATGGTGTAACAATTGACACAAAAGATGGCACTGTCAGGACAGAGTGCACCCAGGCAGGCAGGCACATACACACCAGACGTCCACACGCATGCACCCATCTCTCTCTCTCTCTCTCTCTCTCTCTCTCTCTCTCTCTCTCTCTCTCTCTCTCTCTCTCTCTCTCTCTCTCTCTCTTTTTTTTTCCCCTTCCGTCATTTGCAGTATTCCAGACAGACACAGAAATCAACAATGTTTCTGGGTTTTTTTTTTATGGCCTTCAAAATTCCATGTCGGCTGTTCTGTGTACTTCGTGGTTTAGCCTTTACTGTATTATACTTTTGAAGTGTTGATTAGTGTCCTGTCCTTTGGGGGGTTGCAATTTCCCCCTTTCTTTGCTGTCATGTTTTAGAAGATTGATGACAACAATAGTAATTCTACAGATAGATATAACTATTAGTAATCCCTATTGCCATACAAATATTTGCCTAAAACTTCATGATCTTCACCTAAGCATCAACCAGGGGTTTTGCATTTTTGTGAAATCTTACCAGCTGTATAGTATCAAATTTTCCACCTTGAGATTCTAATATTTCTACTTCTTTTTGGAGGGGCTATAAAAACCTCGTTAAAATCGAGAGAGAAAAAATCCATTTAAATGCTGCTGTAACTCCTCCCCCCCAAAAAAAACCCAACAACAACAAATTTAAGAAGTTGCTTTTTCCTAGCTTTCCTTTCTCATTATGCTTTTGACTATACCGTATTTTACGGACTACAAGTACAAGGCACCTGATTATAAGGCGCACCCTCAAATTTAACACAACAATCAGATTTTGCTGTTATTGTTTCTTACTATATTATCAGTCACATTATAAGGCGCAGGGGTCTCAGTCTGGGGGAAAAAGTATCGCCTTATAGTCCGTAAAATACGGTAGTTGATGCACACCCCCCCCCCCCCCCCGCCAAGCATTTCTGAAGACTTTTGTTTTGTAGGCATAAGATTATTATTTTTAAAAACTGGTTATTGAGAGCTCTGACCAGATATGGTTTTTTTATGTGTGAGCTAGTGACATTTTTTCCTTCTTTTTTTTCTCTCACATTTTATAAACAGTGAACTGTCTTCATAAGATTTAGCCTTGAGTGTGGCACACACAGCCTATTTTAATTTATTCCATGATTGTTTGATAAAGGGAGGTCAATAAATTTCCAAAATATTACCAGCAACAACGTGGGCGTTCGGGTTTTTGTTCATCACAGATGTTGTGTTTTGGCAGGTGTAGAGGGCGTTAGTAATTCAGAGGGAACAGCTGGGTTCTGCGTTGTTCGCACCTGGCGCCACCAGGGCCTGCTGCAGTCTGCTTCTCCTGCTGGTCCGTGGAGGGGGCGGTGTCGAGTGTGCGATCGAAAGAAGGATAGAAAAACCACACTCCGGTGTCTTCTGTGCCAGCACTTCACGTGCAGTGAGCACATTCAACCCTCTGGCCAGTGTGTCAAGTGTGCATTGCAAAACTAATTGAACTGGAATACTACTCTTAAAATGTAATCCGTAGAACCAAACCAACACCTCCCATTGTTAACATTACAGACTGGCCAAGTGTGTATTGCAAAACTCTGCCTAAGCCATAAATAAAACTCTTAAAATGTAATCCGTAGAACCAAACCTCCGTTGTTAGCATTACACACTGGTGAAGTGTGCATTGCAACACTCTGCCTAACTAAACCAGAATAAAGCTCTTAAAATGTAATCCGTAAAACCAAGCCAACACCTCCCATTGTTAGCATTACAGACTGGCCAAGTGTGTATTGCAAAACTGCCTAAGCCATAAATAAAACTCTTAAATTGTAATCCGTAAAACCAAACCAACACATCCCGTTGTTAACATTACAGACTGGGCAAGTGTGTCAACACATCCCGTGTTAGCAAAACTGCCTAAGCCATAAATAAAACTATTAAAACATCCGTAAAACCAAACCTCCGTTGTTAACATTACAGACTGGGCGAGCAGATTCATGTCACAGAGTAGATCTTGTGCAGTTCTTTTCATATATTAATCGGTGCCGTGAGTGGTTCCCGTCAATCCGTTGCAGAACTCAAAACACGGTATAATTTTGTTGTTTGTTCATCACATGTTTTAGCATTTTAAATTGTTTAAAAAAAAGTTCACCTTGCGTTGAGAACAAAAGAAGCATCACCTTTTCTAAAGATTTAACGAAACTTAAACTGCAGTTGTAAGGGGAAACTTACTGTCCATTTGATTGTAAGTTCCATTCTTTGGTGCTGCCATCCAATTGTAAAGGTGTAGCCAGTTGAGTAGACATTACGTAGAGAGGAAGATATGGGGGATGTTAGGAAATCATGAATATGTAGAAAGTATAGGAGTTTAACGACATTGTATTTATCCTTGCAGTGACTTTTGGTCCATCTGTAGCAAGTGGAAGCTCGAATGCAGGGGCCGACCAAAAGGAGCTGGGGTACGGTTTTGACTTTGGGTCCAGGCCCCGGCAGCAGCCGAGCTGCAAATGGTGTGAATATTGTGGCCGCATGTTTTCCAGCACCAGAGATTGTCAGGGGCACATCAACTCGGCTCATCTGAATATTAAACCCTTCGAGTGCGACATCTGTCACAGGGCTTTTGCTGGCAAGAAAACGCTCAATAACCACCGGAAGACATGTTCAGTCTTGTCCCAGACGAACTTAAAATAACTCCTGTTTAAAAGAAAATGGTATGTTTGGGGGTAGGAACGAACGAACTAAAACTTTTATTTACAAAAGGTAATGAGATAAGTATAATGGGTTTGTTTAAGGTGTGTGTATGGATGGACTGAAACAATTTTTCTGGCCATAATAAATCTTGGGTGGTTTTATTTCTTTTGTCTATATCATTTTTCTCGTAGTGCCATACAGTGTCATCCTCAAAGTCAAAGTTAGCCCAAACCTTCAGTGAAGTGGACAATTGTTATAAAACAGTTTTGTGTTTGCTTTCCAGTTGGGCCCTGGTTACAGTCTGACTCTCTTCACTTTGTGGATCCCTTCAATGGAATGGGAAACTCGACAGGGATGGAAGGCAGTGAACAGTTTTTGAGCGAGTGGAAGAGAAGGAGGAAAAATTACCAGTGCCGTTTCTGTAGCAAGCGATTCGTGTTGCAACAAGACTGTGATGGTCATATCAACGCGGTGCATCTCAAGACCAAGCCGTATGTTTGCAGCGCTTGCAACAGTGGCTTTGCTTACAGACGCGTGCTTGTTGAACACATGAAAAAGGTGCATGCAACAAAGTCATAAAGACGGGCCAGATTTTTCCTAATGCTGTGGTGCTAGCTGTTGTGAACTTTAAAACATTGTAACTGACTTGGGTTTTTTAAAAACCAGTATGACAGTGAGTCTTGAGTGACCATAACTCTGTAAAGTAAAAATCAGTATTTGAGATTCATCCCCACCCCCTCCACACCCCATTTCACTTCATCGTATTTTTGCATCCTGAAACCTTTTAGTTGTTATTTGTCTTACTGGATTGCAGATGTGTGTTATTTGCTATTTGGAGGCTTTGTGTGTAGTTGCGTAAACTGTCTATTTTGAGCGTCGGGTGTAAGTTTTCAATATAAACAGAAGTGTTACTTTCTATCTTTTGTGCTTTGAATCCATCTCGTTTCTGATGATTGATGCACCTTTAGAATGTGTGTGAGTGAGCATTTTTATTGTAGGTCTTGTGATGAAGAAAAGAACGCTTGACACCCCTGTTCATAATAAGTAACTGATTTAGGGACTTTTACATCAAGCCCCCCCTCCCTCCACCTTTTTCAAAAGAGGTAACACAACGAGCCATTTTGTACTTTTTCAACCAGTATTTGATCAAGTCTGCAATTTTGTGCAGATAATTTTGCCTGCGTTAGTTTTCATTTAGAGAGGTGTAATTGACACTTAAGCTCAGTAGCTAGACCAAGATTCTAAAATATGTATTGTATGGTACACAAAAATGTAGCGAGTAAAACTTGATAAAGTAATTCACATATTCTTGATACCTAAATATTTGAAGTGGACTCTGACGGGATGCATTGACTTTTCAGTGTTAGGTTTTATATTTAGATCTCCACAACCCTCTCCCCTTCCGTGATTGGAGATGTATTACAAACTGTATTGCACAAATTGACTAACATAATTATACTCTTGTACATGAATGCATACTGCATCAGGTGCATGGGTCTGAATAAATATCAAACCTAGTACCTTCATCATGGCAAAATACATGAATGTGTACCTGGTACTGTTGTCAGTGCATGAACATATTGAAATGAAAAAGCTTATGCAAAATTAGCAATTTGATTCGATTATGGTGCATGGTATAAAAAATATTCTTTATGATAAATATTTGACATTCTGAAGAAATTGTTTTTCGTCTTCTTCGCAGTTTTTTTTGGTGACCTGTGGCTACAGTCTGCCGTTCGGTACGCTAATAATGGGGACCACGCAAAAAGCACCAAGACAGTGGAATCGACACGCTATGCTGCGCACATGTTCCGGGACTATTTGCAAGCGAAAGGAAGATCGGCGTGTTTTGAAGGGATGAATGTACACGATCTCAATTTGTCTCTGGCTGATTTCTATACCAATGTTCGCAGTCGAAATGGAGAGGTGTATTCCAAAAACAGCTTGATGTCAATTAGACAGGGCCTGAGGCGGCATCTGCAAAATGCCCCGTACTTTCGCGAGTTTGACATTGTAACAGACGGTAGATTTTTCAAAGCAAATGCTGCCCTCAAAGAAGCAATGAGATTGTCAGAAATGCACCGTGTTAAAGTGGGCCCGCTAGTTGCCGGTGTTACATTACCAGATTTTAGTAGTTTGGAGTAGTTGTGGAAGAATTAGAATGAAGTTTGGCATTCTTTGCATGGATGGTTCTCCTGAGGTATTAAGTTTTGAGGTAAGATGAATGCCATATTTCTTCTGTGGGGTGAATGAAAGGTCTCTTTAAAACAAAAGTCGGACAACTAGAACAACAAACTTTTCTAAAACGACTGTTAAAGTGTAAAAACTACTGTAGATCGTAATCTTCTAATAAATAAAGCATGCAATGTAAGTACTATGTCAACCGTCTGCAGTTTTGTACTGCATGGTTTTGAGAAGTTTTGGTAAAATACTGGTTTTTAATGAAAAAGTAACTTGTAAAGTAAGTCAGTAGTTACAGTAGTTAAATTTTAAAATGTTAACCATGCAAAACGAAGAGAAAAACAGACATAGACATGTTATTGGACTGAACATAAAAGAACAATGTAATAAAATGCAATTGTGTATAGTTTTATTTCTGTTCAATTTTAGCCTTCCTGTAAAAGAAAGTGCTTATCTGAGAGAGAGAAAAGAAAAAAATATCTGAAAGTCTGCTTCAAACTTTGGAACTGCAAGGTATTTTTTTTGTAAATTGGGAAAGCTGGGAATTGTTTAGAAAGTGAAGCTAGATGGGAAAAACCTTTGAAATGATAGGTTTGTTGCAATCTTTTATGCATGTAAATTTTAAGATATTTTTCATTGGGAGAAAGTGTTTGTATTAAAATATATTTTGGTTGTGTGTGTATTTCAACATATTTTGGTTGTGTGGGTGAATTTTTGATTGCTTGCGTATGTCTGCGTGCGTGCATGTCTGACAAAATGTCTGTACAGGGACAGGGGTATCCGAGAATCGGGGAGTCCATTTTGTTGGCAGTGAAAGGCAGCCAGTTTTGCGCAGTGCAGATCATGGGTTTGGTGACTTTTTCAGCTCTGCGGTTCATGGTTCGCCAAGGCGGCAGAGAAAGAGTGTGCAGCCCAAGGTCTATTTCTGTGACAAGTGCAACCAGTCGTTCAGTTACAACAGAAACCTGGTCAGGCATAGGAAAGCTTGTGAAGGGAAATACGACTTCAAATGTCACTGCTGTGAGCAGGTTTTCTATAGGTCAGATGCATTAAAAAATCACCTACAGTCCAGGCATGGTATTTCTGATTTTTTTGTAATTAGGTAAAAAAATAAATTCTTTGAAAAAGTCTTGTAATCTGAATGAACAGTTTGATAGATGTGGAGTAATTACATTTGTTTCCTTGATAATTTTTGGTTGGAAAATGCAGTGCTGTTTTGTCTTCTTCCAGTGTTACCTGGTGAGTGGGAGCTGCGAGGCTTGCCTTGGCAAAGCCAGTGGAAGGAGTTGCGCAGATTTTCAGCCACTGATGTAGACACTAATGGGTCTGTGGAAACAGCGCAGTATGGCTCAAATAAGGCCGACTTCCCCTTCAGATACCCAGGCACAGTTCCCCATTTCGATTCATTTTCCATGCTAAGCTACAACAAACCCAAACCGCCTAAGATCTTCGAATGTCCCAGGTGTCACCAAAGGTTTGGGCATCGAAGAAGCATTTACAGGCACCGTAAAGCGTGCGAGGGCCAGTTTGATTTCAGGTGCGAGATCTGTGAGAAAACTTTTTATAGGCTTGATTCGCTAAAACTTCACATGCAAAGGCATGCACAAAGCATGCATTAGCTCGTGGGAGGGAAAAAGATGTTATGAATGGTGCTAAGCCCAAAGCTTCTCAGTTTAAAAAGAAATAAATTTTGAGGATATGTAGCTGTGTAGCAACTTTACTATTTTGTAATTCAATTTTTTTTAAATATTTTTAAAACATGCTGTTCGAATAAACTACTAATTTTGTTATTGTCAGGTGGCCGAAAAAATTGGAAAGGTTTCCCAAGGCACTGCGGAGGAACGTTTCTCTTGGAAGGAAGTGATGTTGGCCTTTTCAATCTAGAGATGAATGCCTCGTTATTAGGAAATGCTCACCAGGCGAAACAGAAAGTGCCAGCTTCTTTAGTGGTGAACGCGGACGACATGGGTGTTCAGTGCAAAGTGTGCATGTTTGTCCTGCCAGACGCAGACGCTCTGATAGGTCATCGTGCCGTTTGCCTTGGGAAGACAAACTCCAAGTGTAATTTATGCGGGCGTGTTTATAGCTCCCGGTGTGCCCTCAAAGAACATCTTCGGGGCCAACATAATGTAGGGGAGCAGTTTGCCTGTCAGAAATGTGGAAAGGTTCTCAAGACGAAGACTCGGCTGTATGATCATTATTGCTTCAACTAGACTTGAGTATGCGTGTTTGTGTACTGTGGGTGACTTTCTGAGTGTGTGACACTGTGTGCGTTTGGATGTGTTTGTGTGCATGTGCTTGCTTACAGTATTCAGAAGAGGTGGAGTTAATTATTATTTCAAAAAGGATATTTTAGCAAAATATAGGAGGGACTGAATTCTTTGTGGGGAAAAAAATGAAAAAATATTTGGGCTGATGTTTCGAACATTCAATAATATTTTGAGTTGATAAATGTTTCGAACGTCCATTAAATTATTTGAACTTTGATGACAGACGGGGGGAAAGGTAATGCCCCAAATCGGTTTTTATTTTATTTTAAAATCACGTAAAGCATGCTTTTATGGCAATTTATGCACTATTTTTGTTAAAGATGTGTTGGTTATTGTTTGTTAGTTTTCATTGTTTTTTTTGTATTTGCTTGATGTAAAGAGAGTGATTTGCAAACTTGTTTGATATGTTTGAGGAGAATGCAAGGGCTGAAATAAAGCAAAGCAATGATGAATAATGAACCTACAACTTTGAATGGAAAGAATATGTGGATAAACAGCATGTCATTCGTCCATAAACATGTTGCACCGCAGAACAAGCATCTGCGAAGGAACTGTTTGCTTCTGGACAGTATAAAGGGGGCAGGCTTCTCTTGTGTAAATAACCAGGATAATGATGTTTGTGTAATTTTGTTGTGCAGTTGTTTTTCTGAACAAACTTGTCCTTATGTCTATGACAAATTTTCTAGTTGCTTGTGAAAAAAGATGGCTGTTTTTATTTGTATTAAAAAATATGTTCTCAAAAAATCAAGTCAGAGAATTTGTTGTGTTTTTTGTTTTTGTTGTTTCCTTTCCCTCATGTATTGCCTTTTTTATTTTATTTAAGGAAAACGATGGGATGCGTGAAAGCTTTCAAGAACTGGATTATTTTGATAATGAAAAAAAAAGCTTTGTTTACAATGTTTGTCTCTTTTTCCCCTAAAGAAACTGGTTGATGGCTGGTTGTGCATAAAAGAGAGAGAGAGATAGATTTCTGTCATTGTGTTCAAAGTTATTGTGAAAAGGTGCTTTTGATCGATTGCTCTCTCAAAATGAATGTAATGGAAGAATAGGATAGGATAAATGAGAATGAAAGAACTGGTGAAATTAGGATAAGTAAATATAAAAAATATAACTACCCTAAATCAATCACGTGCAGTTTTGCATTGATCCATTGTATTTGGAAGACATTTTAAAGGGGTACCCTGGCGGATGAGTTTTTGCTAGAAACGCGTTGAGATTACCAGGAAAACGCCCTTTACAGAGATGTAACACTCGCTTTGCTTTGGTTTCCTAGAAATCAAATCAGCGATTCCTCCTTCGCGGCGGCGGTGGTGGAAGTCAGATTCTTTCAAATCGTTTGCACAAAATGTCCACAATACAAGCCATTTAGCAAAATTTTGTTTTATAGTTTTACCAAAAGGAGTTTCGCTCACAACAACGGAAATAGCTCCAATTTGTTTTTTTACTGCACTACAAAGAAGAAAAAGCTTCAACCACAATGAGTGTCCTCCACCCACCCCATCCAAAATGGCTTCTCTGGCATCTCCGCCAAGGAGGAATTGCCATTTTGATGGTTTGATTTCTAGGAAACCAGAGCAAAGTGAGTGTTCCAATCCTTGAAAAGGCTGTCGTTCTGGTGATCACGATCGGATGTGTTTCTTGCAAAACCTCATCCGTCAGGGTCCACCTTTAAAAAGGATATTTGTAAGGTAACATGTTTTACAGCAGGAGACGCATAGTTTTGTTGATGGACAGATAATCTTACAAGTAACAGAAATGTCGTGGGCAATTTGATTCAACCCCTCCACCCTTCCCCATACCACACAGAAGTTGAATTGATTTTCTATGCTGCTGATAAGGAAGGAGAAAATCAAAATAGAATATAAAACAAAAGGCAGCAAAGACTGAAACAATTGTGGATTACCAGTTTTGACAATTCATCTTGAATTATGATAATAATAAACAACACTTTGTTAGTTTTCATTGTTTTTCAAGTGCTTCTCTGCCATTCTTATCTGTCACAAACTTTGAAACTTAGAACATTATCTTTTTGGACACTAAATTATTTCTTGCACTAGAAGGTAGAGAATCGCTATTATCTCTTCCCCCCCCCCCCCCCCCCCCCCTTGCTCTTAACCATAATATTAGTCTGCTTCTTACAAACAATAACCTTTTTTTCAGGTGCAATTGCTTCATCCTATCCTCCATCTGAGCAGAAGGGGAGAAAAGTAAACGCCCACGGCTTAGGACCACTGCCTAGACTAATTGTAGAGAGAGAAATGTTGGATTCCAATGCTTACTGGAGTCCAGAACCAGTAGATGTTGATCTCACAACATCCGATGAAGCTGGTGATTGGGTAGGCCCGAGAGAGGGGATGTACACATGTCCCATGTGTAACAAGTCTTTCACCCAGCTCGGCACGTTGAACAGACATTTCAAGCAGCATTCCGGGGGCTGTGCTTTCACCTGCTCTGTCTGTGGCAGTGAATACACGCGCAACGACAATCTCATCAGGCACATGCGCACTGTCCATGCCATGTTTGAAGAAAGGCTGAGAGCGCCAAAATGTCCGTGAAGAATGCAAAATGATTCTGCTTAGGTCCGAGTCCTGTCATATGCCCCACATTTCTGTTTCATTTATTTCCCATTCATTCCACTGAAAGAAAAACGGAATTTTGCTGCAGCTTTTGTTCCAACATTTGTGATGCAGCACAGGAAAACCAGGCTAATGTCGTAAATTATCACTTTTGACTTATTCATATTTTCAGAAAGGCCAGAGACAACAGATTAACAGGCAAAAAACAGAATTCATCTATCTCTAATAGTTTATTTTGAACAATTTTTCAATCGATCAAATCTTTCTCTCTTTCTTTCTCTCTCTCTTTCTCTCTCTTGTGGCTGGCCTACTTTAGCTGGGTATTCGCGTACTGCATCACATTTCTTCTTTTTTCTCTCTCTAAGTTTTAAGGATTTAAAAAAATATTTTCTTGGTTTAGTTAATAGACTAAGGATTTGTAACCATACTTTTTTTTAATTGGTTGTGATGTGGGTATGTTGATAAAGCTTACTTAGTAATTGTTGTCATGTGTATAAAATGTTTCCTGTTGCTGATGTGTGGCAAACAGGTTTATTAACGTCCTTGTTGGGATACAATTACTGGAGTTTCATTATAGTCCAAGATTCAAAATCTTTGCAAGTTACTGTATTTTTTTCTTCTTATGCTCATATTATTCATATTGTGTTTTTGTGTTTTTTTAAAAAATGGAATGCTTGGAGTGTTTTTAACCCTTTCGCTGCCAGCCATTTTTTAACAACAAAATGCCCATTAAACTTACTTGGGTAGAGAAAAAAAAATCTGTAATATTCGGGATTCCTCTGCGACATATTTAAAGAAAGGCTTATCCCCACCTCCCAAAATGAAAACAGGGTCTTCGGATAACAGACCCTGATTTGATGCCTTTTTATTTAGTGACATGGGTGTTAAATCATTGTGGTGCAAAAATGCGATGTTGGCGGTGAAAGGGTTAAACATTATTTTAGTGAGTTAGCCTTTTCTGAGATGTAGCCATTGAGATTAACCATATTGTTTCTATGCGGTGACAGCCCCAAGATCAGGCTGTTTGCAGTCAACTAAGGGAACTAACTACATGTATTAGAAAGTGTGTATGTGTCACAAGTGTGACTTCAAGCAAAGAACGAACACTTTATAAATACTTTTTTTTTGGTGCTGAATTAAAAATTTCCAGCATAATAAATGTTGGGTGTGGACACGAATCCTAGAAGTAGAACTTAACCAAGAAAAGATTAATCATTAAATAATTAGTTCTTGATGATGCTTGCAGAAAAGGTTCACTGTTTGTCATGTTGCAATCTTGAATTTTTGTTCCTTTCTGTTGTTTTTTTACATATGGAAATTTTGTGGAACTTTATAAACTTTTAAAAATAGAATCACAACTTGTGGAAAACTTACATAATTGGCATTTTTTAAGTAGTATTGTGGCTTATGGAACTAAGCCCGTTTCCTCCTAAGCTGAACAAGTTTTTAATTTTTGGCACAAAACGTGTTGCATTCTGGCAAACGCGCATTGGTTGATATGCTCGAGGTGTATGTTCTGTGTGTGTGGGAAGGGGGCTATATTTGTTCTTATTACCGGGCCAGACGGCCTGGTCTTGTGACGGGTGTGTGTGTATTGGATTGGCTCTCTGTGCATGTCATTTTATGAGGGAAGGGAAATGCATGGTTATTGCTTGTGAAAGCATGGATTTTTAGCATTATTTTATTATTATTTTTTTTCGTTTTTGAAATGCTTTAAGAATAAAGTTGTTTGAAAATTTGTTAGAACTTCCTCTTGTAATAAACTGATAAAGATTTACTAAAGCAGTATGTCTGCAAATAATCATGTCTGTGTCTTTTCAGTCCACTGATCTGTATCCATCTGAATTTATTTTCTATCTGCATACTCTCTCTCTCTCTCTCTCTCTCTCTCTCTCTCTCTCTCTCTCTCTCTCTCTCTCTCTCTCTCTCTCTCTCTCTCTCTCTCTCTCTCTCTCTCTCTCTCTCAAGGCAGGGCTCCCAGAGGGTCTATGAGGCACTAAAATTCTAAAGGACCCTCTGAAAGA
>JAGGCT020001714.1:0-25000 GCA_017654935.2 Phymorhynchus buccinoides
CAGATACATTTTTGCTTCTCTACCCAATTAAGTTTAATGGTGTCGGGGTTCATAGGGGCCTTACCAGTCCTTATAAGTCTTGACCAATTGAAATCTCCAAGTAAGGCCTTACAAGTGCTTACATTCACTTCAAGGTCTTTACAAGTCCTGACAGCTGCCCAAAACTGCCCTGAGCAGCAAGACCATACTCAAAATAGATCGCAGAAGCAGCACTTTTACACTTGAGAAACATCACTCAGCACCTACTCCACCTTACCCCCCTCCCCCACCTTCCCGTTTCAACTGACCGCTTAGCAGACGAACGATGCACCGCGAGTTGTCAAGATAAATTGGACTGAAATCTCGTTTTTTATCCTGGTGTCGTTTTGCAAGAAAACGCGCATATCTGTGTCAGCCATAGTTTGTTCACAATGCTGGGAAAGAGTTCCTTTCAAGATCATTGGCTAAAAAGATGGAAATTATCCTTAGGCCTACAGGTCCTTACAAGGTCCTTACTTGGGGATAGCTGAAAGCCCTGGGAACCCTGGGTGTGTTTTTTAGCTGAAAAATGGCTGGCAGCGAAAGGGTTAAGCTGGGTAGCAGTAACAGGCCAGTTCCTTCAACTCTTCTACCGCCATGTATCTTTTGACGTCCTTGGTTGTCTGTTGCATCTCAAGTGTGCGTGCGTTGCTTTAACAGAAAAATCACTGACACAAGCTCAAAAAATAGACGAACACATGGCAGGGTACTTGGCAGTCTTTGGATTTGGTGGGAGTGTAGGGCGATGTGTGACGCTAGAAGAGTTAAGGGTGGGAGTTGATCATTTTTACTGGTCACCTCATCTTTTTGATGTGGGATTTGGAGGTTTCTGATTTCAACTCCTGAAATTTCAGTCCTCAAAGTGCTCTTTATGGTCGTCATGGCTTTGTAAGGCAAGTCTCTGTGTGTGAAAACCGAACTCAAAATAGCTTACAATGGGCTTTTATGCTGAAAGTTATCTGCCCCTAACACGTGTACTGAATTGTGTGCGCCACCTACGTAAAATTATCAACCTTGCGCTTCGCCAAGAAGTAGTATAAAGCCTCGTGGACCTTGTTGATCTGCTTTACCATGTTTTTCGGACTATAAGGTGATACTTTACTTTTCCAGCCTTATAATGGGAGTAATTGTTGTTGTCTTACCCTGGCTTAAAGACTCCAGGGATCATCCCAACAGCCGGAGCACTTGAACACTATGGTACAAACGCACCAGCTAGGGATGAGAACATTTCGTGTGTGACCGTTTTTGATTACCCCGCCACTTGGGCATCCACACTCCTACTTCGGAGGAATAATGTGAGAAATAAAGCACAGTGGAACCTCCCTTATAAGACCTTAAAAATCATCCAAAATGAGATCTTATAATGGAGGGGTCTTATGAGGGAGATCATTTTAATACTTACAAAGAAGGGCAATGTCTCGGAGAAGTAGGTCTTATGTGGGAGGGAGTCTTATAATAGGAGGTCTTATAAGGGAAGTTCCACTGTAGTAAGAAAATATAATAACAAAATCTGAATTTTGTGTAAAATTGATGGGGTGCGCTTTATAGTCTGAAAAATACGGTACTTTTTTGTGTTGTGTGGATTTGACTTTTATTAAGGCAAGACGTGTGGTACGGATTATCAGAATTCACATACAGCTTCATCATCACTTCACACATCACAATCATCTACCCACCCCTCTCTCCCTCCCATATTGCTCATCCATTTCTCTACCTCTCTCTTAACTCTTACCCTCTCCTCCCATCCCCCAACAGAGAATCTGAAAAAAAACCTGCCCAAACTGCTGTGGCATAGTTTCTAAAGTTAGATTTTCTAATTCAAAACATGAACTATGCTTTTCTGTTTATTAATTTATTTTTAACCTTTTTTTTTTTTAAGCCATGTGACCGTATCAGCTTGATTTTGTTATACATGATTTAATGCCTTTTGTCACAAACATCATCTTAGTTGCTTTTAGAAGCACATGTATATGTATTTAGACAGAGACGAAAATAAAATGAAAGTAGTTTTTGAAGGATCATGATTAATATCCGCAATTCGTTTGGCATGTGTTGCAACTTTTGAAATTTTGTATTTTTGAAGAATGTTATATTTTTGTTCTTATTTCAATCATTTTGTTGCTGATTTTCAGATGAAATGGAACAGTTTGGAGGGAACTTTGGGGAGTTCAGAGCTTAAAGATAGGACACATGGGAGTTTTGTTTTAATCGTTTATTCACTTATAAACTGTATAATCACACTATTTTTCCACTACTCCCACTATGTCTCTCCCACTGACCTTTGGACTGATTGTGAACTATGCTCACAAGAAGAAAAAATTTTCTACAACCTGTCAACTTTGTTTGCTGTCTTCACTTCATGACTAAGTGCCGAAGCCATGAAACATTGGAGTTTTCCCTTCCATATGTACCTTGTTTTCTTCACCCACCCTTTTTACGTTGTTTAATCGTTTATGTTTTGTTTTTGTTGTTCATTTGTTTCTTGTTTTGATGTTTGGTTGGTTTGTTTGGGGTTTTATTTCGCCAAAGCAGTTACAACACCATTTCGTGCCTGCTGTGTGCAGATGTTGAGCGTTCGTTCATCTCACTACCCTCCGCAGAGTATCACCACTACCAGTTCCCTGCCCCTCCCCAGACCTTCGCCTTCGACCCCAACCTGCCCCATGTGTGTAGGAACTGCGGCAAACGGTACAAGCTGGCCGACAGCATGAACCGCCATCGCAAGAAGTGCGAGGGAGTCTTCAAGTACACCTGCTTCGTTTGCGGCAAACCGCACTACCGCCGGGACTCCTACCGGGAACACTTGCTCACCAGACACGGCGTTGTGGAGTCCGATATTAGGCACAAGTGAATGTTTGTGGTTTTTATTGTGCGGTGTGATGAAAATATCAAGCACATATCAAAATCTTAGTTTTTGTTGGTGAAGTGTGGTGTGGAGGCATCAAGCGTAACAATCAAACCGTCACCGTTTTGCTGTGGCCAAGATATTAAAACATCAAGTACAATCAAATTCTTAGTTTTTGTTGGTGAAGTGTGGTGTGGAGGCATCAAGCATGACAATGAAACCGTCACCGTTTTGCTGTGGCCAAGATATTAAAACATCAAGTACAATCAAATTCTTAGTTTTTGTTGGTGAAGTGTGGTGTGGAGGCATCAAGCATGACAATGAAACCGTCACCGTTTTGCTGTGGCCAAGATACCAAGCATTTGTACGTTTTTAGTTTCTGTGAGTGTGGTGTAACCAAAGTCAAACACACACAAATTCCTTGGTGTTGCCAGGTTTTAGTGATGTAAAAATCTTTAGTTCTCATGGGGCATGGTGTAGCGTAGCATCACTACGAAAAACGTTCAGTTTTTGAAGAGTGGTGTGGCAAAGTATCCAAGTGTGAGCAACCTCTATTTCTTTGGCCAGGCATCAAGCATTTCTGTGAACCTTTACTTTTGAAGGATGTAGTTTGGGTCGGCATCAAGCCATAACTAACCACCCATGTGGTTCTTGTTATCGTCAATGTGATGTGGCTAGACATCAAGACATGGCTTGGTTTAAAGCGGTCAGACACAGCACAAATGTTCCCAGATGTGACTTTTAAAATAGGCAACCCATAATTAAGACAGTTAATACCTTCCCAATTTAAAAATATGGAGAAAAACAAATTCACCTCTTTTTTCCCCTTCATATCCGGACTACATAGTGTCCACCTCCCTATTAAGACCCGTCCCTATTAAGACCTTTTTTGCTGATTTTTTAAGGTTCCAGGTTCCACTGTAAATCAAATGTTGTTGTATGCTATATATGATTAAACACTTGCAGTATGCTATAAAAATGACCCATTGGTGTGGTTTTTTTATCTCCATAAAACAGACTATAAACCTGACACATAGACCATGCTATGAATAATTATTACAATGAATTTACACTTGACTCATGGAAGTTTGTCTCAATAGCCCCTTACAAACGTTTTTGGATTTAGACCCCTGTGTGTTACAATGAGACCAATAATATAGTAAGAAACTGTTAAAACTAACAAAACTAAATCGGAATCCTGTGTAAAATTTGGGGAGAGAGTGGCTTATTGGCCACTGCAAAGAACACCTTTTGCAAGAGTGAACGCCCTTGGTGGGTGGGGCAAGATCGTTGAGTACTGACCAAACAAGGGAATAACTCTCGCCAATAACCCTATTTGAGGCCACTTAATGGCTGCTTTTTGCACGAGTGAATACCCTTTTGGATACTGATCAACAAGGGCTTAACTCTTGCCATCAAGGGCGTTAATAACCCTACTTGCAGTGGCCAATAATAGGACACGCTCTAAGGTTTGTAAAAATTCA
This sequence comes from Phymorhynchus buccinoides, assembly GCA_017654935.2. NCBI lineage: Eukaryota > Metazoa > Mollusca > Gastropoda > Neogastropoda > Raphitomidae > Phymorhynchus > Phymorhynchus buccinoides. The sequence continues at coordinate 4,348 of JAGGCT020001714.1, forward strand.
CTCTGGTTTCAGATGTTAACAGAGACTTCTTCGCTTGGGGAGCTGGAGATGGTGGTGGGGACTGGGCCATCAACCGCCCGTACCAACCCCAGGCCTTCGGTTCGGATCCCAGCTTCCGCAACGTGTGCAGAAACTGCGGGCGGCGTTACAAGCTGTACGACAGCATGCTGCGGCACCGCAAGAAGTGCGAAGGGGTGTACAAGTTCCAGTGCTCGGTCTGCAGCAAGATGTTCTACCGCTGCGACCATTATCGCGAGCACATGCAGAGCAAGCATGGCGCCGTGGAGGTTCCGATCCCTCCATAAAACATGAATTTTCCATGGCTGTGGAGGAATTTAGATGTCTGGGTGTGGATTGTGTTAACCGTATCGCCGCCAGCCATTTTTCAACACAAAAAATACCATTAAGCTTAACTGAGTATGTAAAACAAAATCTGCAATATATTGAGAATAGACCATTTTCGGACAAAACTAGGGGAGAGCACTTCGTGAAAATTAGAGTTGTTTACCTTCATTACTCTGTCAAATGCCATAGTAACAATGCAACAATGGCATCGAAGCTTGAAACTGCAGGATGCGAGTCAGCGACTTGCAAACATTTTTACTGATAAAACTTGCAAAATGTGACCTAAAAATATAAATGACATCAATTTTTAGAATGACGCACAGTGTTCTAAGTGCTGTATGTCTGCTCAAACACACGAGTCGATAGGCTACGAGAGCTGATGGTAGAGTGACTTCCCCTGTTTGACTGATTGAATTAGGCAAGATCACTCCCACACACCATGAAATTACTGCCCTTAATTATTTCTGAACAATTCCTATTCCTCTGTGACATGTATGACATTAGGCCTATCCTCACATCCCATAATTAAGAAAATAAGGTCTTTGGATAACAGGCCCTGATTTGATGCCTTTTAGTGACATGGGTGTTAAACCATTGTGGTGCATCAATGCGACATTGGCGGTGAAAGGGTTAAACCATTGTGGTGCATGAATGCGACATTGGCGGTGAAAGGGTTAAGACATTAAAGTTAGTTGTTGTACGGTGGAACCTCCCTATGAGACCTTGAAAAATCAGCATGAAAAGGTCTTAATAGGGAGGGGTCTTTATAGGGAGGTGGACACTCAGTAGTCTGGATATGAAGGGGGGGGAAATCGGTGAAAAATGTTTGGGCCACATCTTAGAGGGAGTCCCCCCCCCCCGTGGGGATACCGGGGGGTCTTTTGTATAATAGTTCCCCCACCTTCTTGAACTTCTGTGCTTGTAACTTCCTCTAATCTGTCACTCTCTTTGACTCTGCCTTTTCCCTTTGTTTTCTATCATCTACTATCTTTCTGACTTATTGCCCCATTCTCCTGCCTTTTTTCAAAAAAATACTACAAATATTTTTTTCTCCATTGAGCTCCTCCGAAATCGGAATGTCGGCTGTACGCAGCGGGGAGACCAGTGAAAACTGAAGACCGGACACATACGTACCTTACCATTATGGCCATATGGCCTGGGAACGCAGAAGAAGAAGAGGGAGTCTTAATAGCGAAGGTCTTAACAGGGAAGTCCCACTGGATTAACCCCTTCCCTGCCCCAGTCCCGTGTCTACTTCAGGGGTGGCTGATGTCATTGATGATGTCATAATTTTAGATGTCATAGTCTGGGAATGCTAGTTGCTGTTGTTTAAGGCAAGCCAGGAAAGGTATTTTTAGATCATTTTCTCTGATTGAGTCTAGCAGGTCTCTTTTTTAAAATTATTTTATAATGAAATAAAAGACAATTTCTCAATATTTCTCCGGAAGTGAGGGGGTTAACATATTATATTGAAATCAATTGTTTTCTGAGGTATTTTGTGCTTTTAACAACTACATGGATGCTCCTTCTTTCAGGATGTCCTGAATTGCAGGGTTTTTAAATTGCCTAGAGCCGGCGTCGCCGGATTATGAGAATTTGATAAACAACGATTTTCTTACACACACACACAAACTTGTACAATAAAAAGGGAGTATAATAAGCATTTGCTATATTCAAAGGAATGTAGCACTTGTACTAGTCTAGAAGGGTAAAAAAAAGAGCAGTAAACGTGTGTGTGCTGCTCCTGCACTCCGCTGGGGCCGCCCCCTTTGCAGGATTTTTTTTTTTTCACAGGAGCACCCATGCAACTATGCATCCCTTTTGAGGCATTTTTGTTGGCTTTGGTGGAAGGTTGATTCCCAAGAGTGGATTGTGTTATTTTGAAGGCTATTGTCTGGGTTACTTTGAGCTTTTAAAAACTGCATGTACATTACATTGTTAAATATCTTCATCGTTTTTCACATAAATTTGTATGAATGGTATTTAGATTGTGTGGAGATATCACTCTATGAAGACAGTTGTCTGATTTGGTATTTTTTTTATTTTTGTGTGTAAGCGATTCAAATAATACATGCATCATATTTTTAAGCGACCTAATCAGCCGTGGCGGAATGTTATTGTCTAAATTAATGTCGCTAATGTGGGCTATAGTGAAATGTTAAAATAATGAAGACAAACCGTCTGATTCAGGTTTTTTTTGTACTGCAAGAAGACAAACAAACAGCAACAGCATAACAAACAAACAAACAAAAATATATATACTAAAACATATCACACCGATAAGCCATCCTAATTGGGTCAGACATACTTTTGATGCATGAAAGCAGATTGCATTAAAATATCAGCAAAAACAATTATCTGTCTGTTTTAATGATTTTAACTTTTTGAGAAAAAATATCACATTTTTAAGGTATCCTCAGTCGTTCTGGCAGAATTTTGATGCCTGAAAGTTTGTTTTTGCTTTTTTTAAAATTATTTTTTTACTCGAGTCACATACAGGTTACACTTCTAGGAATCTAGTGACAATGAGAATGTCACTGTCGCGCTTGTTCACTGGAATACATTGTCATCAGGGCTGGCACAAACTGCTAGCCCAGTAGCCCATGGCTAGTGTAAAAATCTGTGGGTGATCAGATTTCGAAAGTCACTAGCCCGGTTGGCAACTGTAAATTTCAATACTGCATGGCCTTTTTTTCTTACCACTGAGTCTCCCCACATCATCTCTTCCTTCTGTCACGCCAGCAAGGCAAGCTCAGCTGTCTGCTAAGATAGCAACCATGCCAGCACTGGTATCAAAGTTCTACTGAGGCTCTTTGCTGGTACTGAAAAGAAAGGAAAGGCAGCCTATATCCTCCTCTCCCTTCTCTCCCCCCCCCCCCCACCTCTCTCCCCCTATCATTTCTCTCCTTTATTTCTTTCCCACTCTCTTTTTTTCTTTCTTTCCTTTCTCTTCTCTTCCTCTCTCTCTCTCTCTCTCTCTCTCTCTCTCTCTCTCTCTCTCTCTCTCTCTCTCTCTCTCTCTCTCTCTCTCTCTCTCTCTTTCCCTTTCCCCTGTGTGTGTGTACATGTTTTTTTCAGGGATTTTTGTTGTTGTTTTATTCGGACTAGTGAAAATGTGTTTGGTTGAGTAACATTTTAGCATTCTGGTGCTGTGGGTTTGTCTGTAGGAAAGGGGATTTAACTGTGGTGCTGAAGAAACAAAAATCTTAATTTTTATGTCAATTTTTTTTCTCAGTGCGAGACAAAATCATGGAAAAAGATCATCAAGTTTATTGTAAGCTCAAGGAAATGATAGCAGGACCAAGCCTTTATTTTATTTTCAGAGAGAATGTGTGTAACATAACTTCTGTAAACAGAATGAGACTGATGATTTTGGGGTTTTGTACGTTTTGTCTTTCTCTTTAGACTGATAATTTGTTTTATTTTGTGTTTTGTTGTTCCCTTTTTCATGTTACCCTAGTCGCATGCATATTTCTCTGTTGATTTGTCACAACATTGTAATCATACTTATTCTTTCAGTGTTGGAAGTAAAGAGTTATGAAAATAATTTTCTCTTGATTTAAAGCAAAAACTTTTGTGTGTTGCGGGTTGAAGCATGCGCATACAGCTACATGAGCACTGCCACACATGCATGCAATGTGCGCTGACACGACACGCACACGCACACACACACCCACACACACACACACACACACACACACACACACACAGGCATATATACAGTGCATGCATGCAAGCACACACATAACACATATACATACATGCACACACACACTTGTTGACATGTGCGTACACACAAATGCATAACATTCCAGTCCCCCTTCCCCCCCGTCTCTCTCTCTCTCTCTCTCTCTCTCTCTCTCTCTCTCTCTCTCTCTCTCTCTCTCTCTCTCTCTCTCTCTCTCTCTCTCTCTCTCTCTCTCTCTCTCCCCCTCTGTGTGTGTGTGTGTGTGTATGGTGTGTGCATGAGAGAGAGAGAGAGAGAGAGAGAGAGAGAGAGAGAGAGAGAGAGAAATATTTGTCCTACTGCCAGAGCTAACGACTGAACTAACAATAACGAAAATTGGCAGATTGCTATCTGTTGTCTGCAAAATGATCTTCAGTTATCCTCATTCATCCTTAAACCCAGTATAATGAGCATAAATAGGTATTATGCCAAAATCATGTTACAAAATCTTATGAAAAGAAGAAGAAATTATTTCCATCTTTTCTCTTCCCTTTCTGTGTTGTGTCATCATGTTCTTTTCTCTCTACATCAGGATGACTGTCAATCTTTCTGTCTGTTTATGTGTCTGACTGTCTGCCTCTCTATCTCTCTCTCTCCAGAGGTGGAACAGGGGGGGGGGGGGGGGGCTACAGATGTTGAAGAAGTTCCATTTGTTCCTTGTTTGGTCAGTACTCAACCATCGTCACCCACCCACCAAAGGCATTCATTCTTGCAAAAGGTGTTCTTTGCAGTGGCCAATAGCATTTGTTTTCTGTTATTGTAAGATTTTTAAAGTTTAAATCATAATTCAGATATAAAAACAAATTAGAGAAAACAATTGTTAGGAAAAGAGAAAAACAGTAGAAAAAGCAAAAAAAACCAAGCAGTAAGAACTTTTCTTTGAGTTTTCTAGACCAGTTAAACCTGATGTTCCTACCTCTCTTACTCTCTGTTGGTTCCAGAGTGGTTGGCCTCGGACACGCTCATTCGTCTTAGGTACCACAACCTTCAGGACCCCTCTTCTCCAGGCGGTGAATTCCTGTGCCCCTATTGCCTCAAGCGTTTCGCCCACCAGCCCAGCCTGATTCGCCACCGCAGGAAGTGCGAGGGCAACTACTACCTCCCCTGTCCCCTCTGCGACCGGCGCTTCCATCGCCGCGACCGATACCAGGAGCATCTGCTGACCAAACATGGGACGATGGATCAGTTGAAGGGGACTTTCTTCAACAAGAACTGAATTTCCTGTCGTGTGAAGACATTTAACCCCTTGACTGCCATATAACGTATCACGTACTGACTTGATAACATCACTGATTTGACGTCATCAGATGAAGAGGAATAACTCTGATATTCTGGTTTTTGCTCTTACACAGTCAAGAGAGATGATATCCCCAGACCATTTTGCCAGATTGGTACTGTCAGTTTGTTTTATGTCATGATTTGTACAATGATTTTTTCTTTAATTTTCTCTGGCAGTCAAGGGGTTAAGAAGAAAGGAACAATTTTTTTCAGTTTTGAATTTTAAGATATGAAAGACTGTGTGTGTGTGTGTGTGTGCGCTCACATCTCTCTTTTTTTCTTCTTTTTTTTTTTCTAATTTCTTTCTGATCGATTAGGTTGGGTTTTTTCTGATTGAAGAGTTGGTTATTTTTTCCAATTTTTGGCTGATACAGAGTGTATATGCTTTGCTTTGTTTTGTCTCTACATCTCTGTGTGTCTCTTTCTGGCTGTGTGTCTCTTTCTGCCCCCCCCCCCCCCCCCCCCCTCTCTCTCTCTCTCTTCTACCTCTCTTTCGTCCTGTGTTTTTCTTTCTCTCTTACTTCCTTTCACTCACTTTTTGTCTTTGTCCTTCTCTTTCTGCTCCCCCTCCCACTGTATGTGTCACACACACACACACACGCACACGCACATGCACACGCACACACACACACACACACACACGAAAAGAGAGAGAGATAATGATGACAATGACAAATATTTTATTGACAATAGTTATGCAACCCTTATGCTAAGGGGGTACACACGCAATACTAAACTAAAAAGCATAAGATAATTGAGTTAAGAGAGAGAGAGAGAGAGAGAGAGAGACCTGGTTGTCTCACACATGCGAGTCGCATTCTATACCTTTGAACCTCAGCAGTAAGCTTACTATTCAAAGTTGAAAACTGGTGCATTTCAATTCTTGACTGCTACACATTTTTAGTCAACCGTGCTTGATGGTTTTAAAGATGGTTTTAAAGGATAGGACCACACATTTCACACCAAGACTACCTGCACATTTCAGCTATCCAGACTACGCATGGTTTGTGTTAAAGACCCACTGACCCAGCAGATTTAAGTCCCTTGTGGGTTTTTTCTGGGTAGGTGTGACCCACATACAAATTCCCCCAAGTTCAAAATGAGGTTGCTCTTCAAAGCCTCTTGTCTCATTTTCAATTTGGGGGCATTTGTATGGAAGTCACACCTGGTCAAAATAAGATTTCTTACCAGCGAGAGAGAGAAGCACGTGAAACCCGTGATTTTCACTCATGGATATGGTGGATCCGAGACCGCTAAATTCTGCTGTGATCAGACTCAACTACAGCTGTATGACAGTACAAAAATTGATTATGAACATTTCATTATTTTGTATTATGTTGATTTCATTGGGATTCTTGTATTCCCAACATGCTCCCACCATCATTTACTCTTCCTTCACTGTTTATTTTGTCAATACCCAAGCTGTTAACTTGGGAGAGGATTTTAAGATGAACAAAAATGTGTTTCTGTGCATTCGTTCGACATGGTTTGCTAATGCGTTTTTTGTTCAAGTTTTAATTGTTGATTTTTAATTAAAAGGTTTATATTTTGATCAGAGTGTACATTTATCTGTTTGGGTGTGTGTGTGTATATGTGTGTCTGTCTGTCTGTCTGTTTCTCTCTGTGTCTGTCTCTCCCTGTCTGTCTGTCTCTCTTTGTTTCTGTCAGTATGTCTCTTTCTGTCTCTTTTCTCTCTTTCTCTCACGCATGCACACGCACACACACACACACACACACATCTCTCATTCATTTATACTCTCTCTCTCTCTCACACTCTCTCTCTCTCTCTCTCTCTCTCTCTCTCTCTCTCTCTCTCTCTCTCTCTCTCTCTCTCTCTCTCTCTCTCTCTCTCTCTCTCTCGCTCGCTCGCTCTCAATAGAGTTATTTCAATGCATTTTATATTTAGGCTAATGTTTAGTAGTTTGGAATGTTTTGTTTTGCATGTTGAGTTATTTTTCGAGTTGCTTTCGTATTACTTTTCATTCTGAGGACAAGATGAAAAAAAGCTGTCAAGCTTACTCCTTTATCCTCAATAAAGATCATTTTGACTTGACTTGACACACACACACACACACAATGTTCAGTTCTTTATTTTTTCTTTACATCATTTTTTATGGATGGCTTGTTGAAAAAAAGCATGTTTTTGCTTATACAATGTTCCCATCTGGAAATAAAATTTTGACTTGACTTGACTTGACTTGACACACACACACACGCACACACACACACACACGGATAATGGAACTTTACTTCTTTGACGTCCCTGTGAAGGATAAATAACAAAAACAATACTCATGTGGCGGCAAGTTCACAAGCTCTTTTACGCCCCCTCACCTCTCCTTCCCCCCACCCCACCCCATTACATCGTATCCCCCCACTCTCTTTGCATTGTTGGGGTGATACACCTGCACACAAAATTTGAAATGATTCTATGCAGCAGATCACGAGATATGAGAGGGTGAAGAAAAATGGAAAGAATGCATGAGTGTGGCTTGTTGGACTCGTACACACATGCATGCACACACACACACACACACACACACACACACACACACACACACACACACACACACACACACACACACACACACACACACACACACACACACACACACACACACACACACACACACACACACACACACACACACACACAACACACACACACACACACACACACACACACACACACACACCACACACACACACCACACACACACACACACACATACACACACCACACACGCAGACACTGACACGCGCACAGAAAAATGAGTTTGACGTCCTCCGACCTGGTACAGGTACATAGCTGTGGTGGTACATTTCTGTTTGTAAAGATTGTTGGTCGATCCTGGAGATACTGCAATACCAGGTCGACCCTACAGTAAACCCAGCGGTGCCAACCATTTCAACTTTGTTGTTGTTTGTAACTAATGAGCAGCTTAGGACACACATTTCACCGCCAGGGGGGCAGTCAAACCAGTAGGGGCTTAGCACGTGATATTCTTAGTTGGGGGTAGTGAGAGAGAGAGAGAGGGAGGGACTCCCTTGAGTTAAGAGACTTAAGGGACTCCCTCCCTCTCTCTCTCTCTCACCACCCCCAACTAAGAATATCACGCGCTAAGCCCCTACTGGTTTCACTGCCCCCCTGGCAGTAAAATCAGCGTCCTAAGTTAACCATTGGAATCAATTCATCATATACTGCTGGGAAAAAAATTAAACCAGTGACCATTCATTCTGAAGTTAGGTAGGAACTGTTTTTCCTGTTGCTCCTAGGATGGTGGTGAGATTAGCGTCCAATCGGTCAGAGACCCTTATCCTGTTGCTCCTAGGATGGTGGTGAGATTAGCGTCCAATCGGTCAGAGACCCTTATGGATGGTATTCCCGAAGATTGGGTCTTCTTGTTGATGATGGTGATGAGAATGGGTCGTACTGGTAGCTGCCCTGGTGTAGGCTTGGTGAACCGAGATGCGTGTGTGTGTGTGTGGGGTAACGGTCCTAAGACCCCTATGGCTCCCTCCCACCTGCGTGTGCATCCAACGGAAGTGTCGCCATCTTAGTCAGATTTGTGTGTAAATAGCATCGATCTGGCATTTTTCAAACAAAGTTACTGACTAAGATGGCGGTCTCCCATAATATGGCACGCTCCTTGTGGCCGGATATGACGACACGTGGGTACCAGCCATTGCTCCTACTTTTCCATGAGTTTTTATAGTTTGGTTGATGGTTAACTAGAGAACTTGCCACTGAACAATTAACTTTTTAAGCCATGAAGTTGAAACCTGGTGAATTTCTGCTTGTTTTTACTTGTTTATTGACGCTAGAGGTAGATAATTATACCTGTATTGCTATTTGTTCTTTAGATGCCTGTGAACAGTTATCCGATTGGATAATGCTGGGCTAAATCAGCGATGTCACGTAAAGCTGCTTAAACAACTTCATCATCGAAGCGACCATAGTTATGTAGAGGGTTGTTTTAATATATTTGCCTCTGTTTGAAATGCGCTAGCGGCATTCTGGGACCAGCTGCTGGGTTTTGCTGCGGCGCTGCAGTTGACTGCGACTGAACTGAACGTCTAGCATAACAGGAGACAAAGAAGTAAAAGAATGGGCAGTCTTGTACTTTAGACACCCCCCTCCCCCCCCCCCCCCCCCGTGGGGATGCCGGGGGGGGGGGGGGGGGGGGTCTTCTGTACAAATAGTTCCCCCACCTTCTGGAAGTTCTGTGCTTGTAACTTCCTCTAATCTGTCTCTCTCTTTCATTCTGTCTTTTTCCTTGCTTTGTGTAGATTTTTGTTCAAAAAGTCAGGAGAATGGGCAAAAAAAGTCAGAAAGATAGTAGACGACACAAAGAGACAGATTAGAAGTTACAAGCACAGAACTTCCAGAAGGTGGGGAACTATTTGTACGGAAGACCCCCGGTATCCCCACGGGGGAGTGTTATAGTTCAAAGAGTTCCTAAAAACAGTCCCCAAATTATTCCCTTTCACAGAATTTGAAAACTTTGATTATATGTAAGTCATGTAACTGTATAGCCACGTAGATTTAAAATCACCATTTGGTCAAGTAGTAGTGGGGGGTGGGGGTGTCTCGCCGCCCTAGATTTTTATGTTCCCTGTATCATGTTCAGACGTGTTTTGCATTGCATATTTTTGTTTTTGTCCTTTGCCGATCTACGATCGCAAAGGAGTATGTTTTCATTCGTGTATGTTACTTGTTCTGTTATTGTAGGCCGCATAAACAGTGAAATATTGCTGTTTTATTGTGTACTTTGGAATACGTTTGTTTAAACCAACAGTGAAATAGCCTTGCCATATTAAGTTTGGTCTTAATCTTCTTTGAGCACCACACCACTCAAATCTGTATTCTTCGTATTATTCTGGACAGAAACAACGGCTGTGCCTGATGACTATAAAATTTAATACTGACACTTGTTCATCCCTGCCCTCAATAAACAAAACTAATGGTGTCAAAAACTCCTCAAAACTGTACTTTAGACACCTCCCCATGCTTACGACTTTCAATCTCAAAGTCTGCTTCTCTATTCTTTCAGTTTGACGATTAGCCAAATCTCAAAAACTCTTCAAAAGCGAGTTGATTTTAAAATTTGTTTTATCTCAATCAGTCTGAGATGACATCATGTTTCTTTTCCTCCACAGACTACCCGCCTCAAATCGCCGTCGATTATCAAGGTCAAGGTCATGGCATCCTTCAAGGTCACTTAACCCGGCAGCCACTGGGAATCTCGGCAGTACGCTCATCGTTCCACCGCCATCCGCACAGGCAGCACGACCCTGGCACAGCAGCTTCTTTCCCCGGTCTCTTCCGAACACCCAGAGGTCGACCATCGTCATATTCATCGTCGTCGTCGTCTCGCTCTGCTTGTCGGAACTGCGGCAAAACATTCGCGCACAGCGTCAGCATGCTGCGACACCGGAGGAAATGTGAGGGGACTCCGCACCTGATGTGCCGCCTGTGCGGGCGGCAGTTCTGTCGACGGGACTCCTACTCCAGCCATCTGGCCGTGGCTCACAACATGGTGGACGATAAGGCCAGGAGATAGTGGACTGGTTCAGTGTGGCAGAACACAGCGTTTCTTTGTTGGGATGGTGAGGAGGAATTTGTCTACTATCAATATGATTTTTCAAAAGCATACAGACTTATACATGTGCTCTCTCTCTCTCTCTCTCTCTCTCTCTCTCTCTCTCTCTCTCTCTCTCTCTCTCTCTCTCTCTCTCTCTTTCTGAATTTAATTTCTTTTGTGCTTCTTATTATTATTATCGTCCTTGTCTGCTGAGTAATTGTACATTCATTTCTTTGTGCTTGTTGATTACTTGTTAAATGTTTGTATTTTGATCCCCCTCAGAAAGGGGCTTTGGTCTATTCTGATTAAATTTTGCATTCACATTCTCTCTCTCTCTCTCTCTCTCTCTCTCTCTCTCTCTCTCTCTCTCTCTCTCTCTCTCTCTCTCTCTCTCTCTCTCTCTCTCTCTCTCTCTCTCTCTCTCTCTCTCATGTTCTTATTGTTTTGATCCGTGTGATTGATTTTTGATTCCTTTGATTAGATTGGTCTGGGATACCTTTTGGTATTTTTTAAAATCATTTATCGCATGTTCATGTTGGATTTTTTTGTTGTCAAGTAAGACTAAAATGAAACTACATATAACATGCACGTTTTCGCAAATTGCCAATTATGTTTATTTTTGGATGGTGTTAGCTAAGGATTGATTTATCTGATCGGATGCAGTCACTTGTTGGTTTGAGAGGATGGCAAAGTGTGTGCAAGTTGATGAAGGGTGCATTAAAGAAGAGTGGAGAGTGCATTCCGTCGATTTTTTTGCCACAAAAGTGGCCCTTTCGACTTGTCATCAGTTTTCTGGAGGTTCCGTGGGTGTTTCTGGAGAGCAGCTCAGTTACTGCGAGTAAACGATAAGAAAAGATTGATGAGCTTCTTTTATGGACAGATGCGCTGTTTGGTAATCCCACCACGAACGGTGGACTGATCATCATTGATTGTAGATTTCATGGTTTTATGATAAGGGTATTGCGGTTATGTTTTGTGATCCACCAGTAGAATGGCCAGTGCTTAGCACACACCTTTTGCTTCCCTGTTTAGTTTTCAGCTAATAGGCCCTACCCCTTCTGTCACTCGCTTGGTTGCTGCAGTTGGTTGCTTCTCATGGTCAGTAAATCTACGATAATGGGTCGTCTGTTTTGTGTTGATGGTTTTATTGACAAACGTTGGACATCCTGTCAGCTTTTTAAATGGCTTATCTTTAGTTACTAAAACTGGTTAACCTGATTGTAAACACATATCTGAACATAACAGAAAACACAACAGGCTACGACAATCTATGACTCATTTTTTATTTTAATCCTAAAACTGTAACCCACTTGACTGAATGATTGGGCTGATATCTCTGAACATTTATCCCAATGTGTCATAGTGTTTAGATCATCATGATTATTTTTTTCTGGAGCACTGTGAACAAGACGTTAGGATCACTATTTTATATTTTTATTATAATATTTGTGTCCTCGTGCCAACCCGTATTAGTTCAGGGACTAAAATTTTATCGGTTGTTACAAGAACGGGACGTCGATTATCAAAGTTAATTCAAGACAATTTAAACTACAAGGCTATTCGTCTGTGAACCTTAGGAAATAAACAATGAACATTGTTTTAACAACCGAACACTGATTTGAGCCCTTGTTATGGTGTGTTTTTTCTGTGCAGACTACAGAAGACGGTCTCCGAGTCACCACACCCTGAACCCCGCCCAGCTCCTATGGCCCAGAAGAGGTCATCAATGGAGCACCGCCGCAGATCTGATACCATCCCGCTACGAGCCCAGACCAGGAGCAGACCCAACGACCGCCTCGTCCTGCAGAAACTGCGGCAAAACGTTCACGTATTCTCAGAACATGCTGCGCCACCGCCGCAAATGTGAGGGCACCTTCCACCTGGAGTGCAGCGTGTGCGGGCAGCTGTTCAACAGGAAGGACTACTACAATAACCACTGCTTCAGCAAGCACGGCATGATGCCCGTTAGTGTCAGTGGTGCTGCTGGGGCCCTTGCCAATGTCATTCTGCCCTTTCCTCCTGGTGGTGGTAGTAGTAGCGCAAACTCAGAGTTCAGTGTCTCAGCGCCAGGGGATGGTGGTGGTGATGGTCACGACAAAGATGATGATGGTGGCCGGTTATCCTCTGAATGTCAAGAACTTTCAAGGGAAAGGCATGATGCAGATTCTGTGTGAATAGACAGGACATTGGTTCTAAAAATTTGGGGGGAAACCCCGAAATCGTGGTTAAATGATCGTGAATTTGTGCTGCTTCAGAATATTGAGTAATATTCGTATTGTTTCATTATCTTCAACAGTGGATACAGATGGAAAAAGTTGAGAGAGAAAAAAATAGGGATGGCAAACAATGATTCTTTGTTTGTGAATAACCTGATAAAAATGCCTGATGCAATATTGCCGTTTTAACGGATGGAAAATAGGTATGTTAAAAGATATGAAATGGTGGGTAAAATTAATCATGAATACATTTTGATTTAGAATATGGAGGTTTCCTGAACCTTTCAAAATCTTCAACAGTGTGTGCGTGTGTGTGTGTGTGTGTATGTGCGCGTGCGTGCGTGCATGCATGCGTTTTTCATTGTTTTTCAAAATGTGTTTTTTCTTGATTATAATGTGAAAACGGGCTAAAGTGTTCAGAACTTTCAGAGAGGCATAACGATTTTGTTGTGTCAAAGGGAATATTGTTTTTGTTTGTTTTCATTTGAACACTCTTTTTTTTCTCAAGTAAAAATATGAATCAATCGGAGATTTTTGTTTGTTTGTTTTCTGCATACACTTGTGTCTCACTGATTAATGCATGATTACTATTTTGAAATTTTGCATGCCGTTTTCGTTTTTTCTCTTATCCCCCCAAAGACAGAAGAGGTATGGGAAAAGAGATTAGCAGTGCATATATATTGCACGTGATTCTTTATTTATCTATATGTCATTGAGATGACTATTTCCGAATGATCTGTTTGAGTTTACAGAGTTGTTGCGAAGGTCATCACTGTATAATGCTTACATTGAGCAGACTGATCAGTATCATTGATGCATTTTCGTTGTTATAATTTCAATGTATTATAGTTTGTAAATATTTTGTTCTGATTTGAAAAAGTCAACCCATCTCAATCCTGTTTGTAAATATTTTGTTCTGATTTGAAAAAGTCAACCCATGTCAATCTCCACCCTCCTTCACATTCTTCTTCTTCCTCCAATTGGGGATGTTTATCCTGCCCCATGCCGAAAGTCTTCGTTTAGACTGCTAGTGGTGCACAGGATGCATGCTATGTGAGTTCGTGTCATCCATTCCACCAGCACAACATGGCCTACTCTTACTGGGTTTACTGAATAGGGGAATGCACTTTAACGTGCGCAAGATCTTTGTGCATGCGTTCACACAAGGGACCTCGGTTTTAAGTCTCATCCGAAGGACTTTTTCCCCAACTGACATCAGGTACCCATTTATACCTGGGTGGAGTGAAGAAAATAGGAGTAATGTAGTCCTACCTTTCCCAAGAACACACCACTGCGACCCAAGCTGGATTCGAACAAAAAAACTTGCAAACCTGATGGATTACTACGAGCCAGCAACTCTAACCAACTTACAATGGTCCCCAAAGATCTTTGATGGTTGATTTGAGCCCTAGTCTTCATGATGATGACAAAGATTATAAAGCTAAAGAGATTGGATGCACACAAAAAAACTTTTAATCTTATATTTTTTACGTTGAACCTGACCAAACTTATTTGGTAGAGAATCTTTTGTTGTTGTTGCATTGACCAAGAAGAAAAAGAAAAAAAAGAAAGAAAACCAGCATATAATTGCTATAAAAATAAAAAAACGTTCGTTTTCTCTTTCCAATTCTTTAGAACTGGAAGGGTGCACCTATCTTTCTTATGTCTGTATATCCTGTTGCATAATATTGTAATGTTGCATAATATTTATAATTCTGTTTTCATACAAAAATTCACACTTTTTATTGGTCAATTTGCTCTGTAAAGTTGAACTTCGTTTGTATTATGTTTAATCACGACGGAAGCTCATATATAAAAAAGAAAAGAAAAAAAGATTATGTACATATAAAAGAAACGATGCTAGTCCATAATAGTTTGTGTTCTTGGAAAATAAAGTTTGATGTCTGGACGACAATTCAGAACACGTTTTAAATGATCTGTTTGGTGTCATGCTGAATGACTTGATGATCCCTCATTTGCAGTCAATTCTTTTCTTCTCTTCTTTTTCTTCTGATTAAGGTCACTCTTTTACAGGTAAAAGATAACTGTCCTTTCCGGTCCGTCATTCACTGAAGACAATGACTGAGAACACACTCATGCATGCACACAGAGAGAGAGAGAGGGCTTGTTTAAGATTAAGCGCTCAAAATGCCCATAAATATTATTATTATTAATACTTATAGCATGTAAAAACACTATCATAAAACAAATAATTGTTATCATTGGAATATTTGTTGTTTTCGGCTAACTGAGCAATCTCTCTCTCTCTCTCCGCTCTCTCTCTCTCTCACACACACACACACTCTCTCTCTCTCTCTCTCTCTCTCTCTCTCTCTCTCTCTCATTCACACACACACGCCTGAGTACTTGAATATGTGAGTGCATGAACTGATTTACGCCATTTTTCTTTGCATTGGATGCTCATTTGCTTCTGTTATTTTTGTCTGTGTTAGCCTAGATGGCTTGATGTAAAAAAAACAAGAAAAGCAAACCATTATTGCTTATTCAATGTTCCATCTGAACATATTTTATTTTACTTTGACACACACGCACGCACGCACACACACACACACACACTCGCGCACATACACACACACATGCTTCCTTGGGTGCAGTTCTTCTTCGCTGTGCATAGCCACAATTAATCCGTTGGTTATTTTGCCAGGGATCCTGGGGAGAAGGAGGGGGGAGGGGGCACCACTCGTGCTGGAAAAAAGGGTCTTAAGTTGGCCGGAAAAGAAATATTGAAAATTAAAATAAAAGAGGATGATAAGCTAGCTGTGTGTGGATCTCCTGGATCGGTACTATACTTTAGCTTTTCACATACATAGTGATCCTGTACACTACCAGCCTTGGTCCTACTTAAGATGGAACCTAGCCCACTCCCACCCACCCACCTACCTACCTACCTACCCTAACTAGCTATGAGGCTGATTGTCTGCTGGAGGTTAATCTGACAGACCTGTTTACCACCTACACAAGTCTTGAGTAGTCTGGATAGCTGAAATGAGCAGTTTTTGTGCAAAATGTGTAGTTTTATTCATTAAACCATCAAACAATGTTCACTGAAAATGAGTAATTAGAGCATTATTTTCAATTTTGAAGAGTAGTAGAGGTCCAAATTGAGTAGAATACTACTTGAAAAGGGTAGAGTAAACAGAATGGGGCTAAGAGGCGTGGTACGTGTTTGCGGCATGAGGGTGTCCATTCAGGTGCTCCCAGACCCTGACTGTGGAACTCTGCAGTCCTGGCCTCCACTGCTGTTAATGGCAGGTCACTCCATTCCTTGATTGTTCTGAGGAGGAATGAGCTCTGGTGATGCTGTGTTCCTTGGGTGGGATACAGGATTAAAAGGATGAAGGGGTTTGGTCTGTGCCCTTAATTAAACCTTCTACCCGCATGAGAGTGATTGGGAGTTATTTGGGCTGACATGGTGCTCAAGCATATCCCAGAAATTATCAAGGGAATTAAGCAAGGTTAAAAAAAATGCATTCTAAATCCATTTAAACAGTGTATCACAACAGTCCTTTCTTTAAGTTCCAGTATAGCATTCGTAAGCTTCTCCTTTAACTCTTGTTACAACTAGAACGAACATTAGGTATTTGTGAGGTAAAAGGAGAAAACGTGGGACGAGCACTTTGCCCACACATTAACCCTGTAGTTAATGAGGTCATGCGACCTTACTATTCATTGTTCTGAAGCATTTGGAAAGTTTGGGAATGTTTTATAGAACAAGAATGTTGGAGATTTGTGAAGTGTCCGATCAGTGCTGGCCAGTCAGTCAATGGTCAACCTATGGTGATATTTTTCACGCCAGAGGGCAGTCAATGCACTAGGGGCTTATCACGCGATTTTCTTACTTGGGCGTAGTGAGAGAGAGAGTGATGGTAGGACCACTCACTGTCTCTCTCTCTTTCTTTATCCCCAACTAATAATATAGAGAGGATTAGCCCCACACGAGCGTCATGCCCTATGGCGTGAGAAAAATCGCACTAAGTCTTGCTGAGAAGAAGGGGGGAAAACAACACTGTATCTTTTCCGAAAACTGATGACGTGCCTCGCTCAAAGTGGAGTGGCTGTGGCCTGCGTTAACGCACAGCCTATCCTCTCTTCTCCACTAGCTCTTCTTCTCCTTAGGCAGCCAACTTCAACACGCTGAAGGTTCTGCTGCACTTTAGCCCCATGCTCTGCACATGTGATAAAGATATCCATAGGAGCTCATTTGGATTCTGATTCTTAGGGTGTTTTAGTAAATCTAATTTTATGACTTTTTTTTACGTCTTCATTTAAGAATATATATTTTTAAATACATGGTAAGATTTAACATGGTGACAGCCCTGACATGGCCTTTGTTGTCGACGGGGCTATGATTTTAGTCTTAATCTTAATATTTTGTTCCCCTTATCTTGCATTTTCAGCTATGTTTGTGGAGTCATCGTTACAAAGACTGAACTTGTTTTGCCTGACAATTTGTTTCCAATATGTTTTTCCATTACGTCGAGTTAGTTTTACTGCTACTAATAACAGGCTATATAAAACCTTCCCTCAGTGGTAACCAAAAGGACTGATTGTGGGTCTGACAAAAACGCCCAGCTGATTTTTAAACTTGTTTATATTTGGTGCAAACTTAGTGTCACAGTATCTTGTCCATTTCCATGTTCCTTTTTCTTCATTTAACTTTGATGCATACAATGTCACAGCACTTTTGTTTTCCTACCGTTTACAGCTTCCTGGCAGTTGCCACACCATCTGGAACCCGCAGGCAACCGGCGAGGTCACGAGTACGCGCAGCGGTTAATGAGGTCACGCGACATGTACCCACGTGCTGTGCCGTCCAACCTGACGTGCCGCAATTGCGGCAAGACGTTCGCCTACTCCTTCAACATGGTGCGGCACAGGAGGCAATGCGAGGGCCAGTACCATCTGCAGTGCACTGTGTGTGGAAGGCAGTTCCACCGCAGAGACCTCTATGCCGACCACCTCAAGACAGTGCATGGAATGATGGACGATAAGAGAGATTTCTGTGGCGGTTCTAACTAACGTGTGATTTGGTAATAGGAGGCAGAAGAAGTGGAGGGGTAGGAGTAGAGGAAGTGTGCAGAAGGCAGTTCCACCGCAGAGACCTCTATGCCGACCACCTCAAGACAGTGCATGGAATGATGGACGATAAGAGGGATTTCTGTGGCGGTGCTAACTAACGTGTGATTTGGTAATAAGAGGCAGAAGTGGAGGAGTAGGAGTAGAGGAAGTGTGTGTGGAAGGCAGTTCCACCTCAGAGACCTGTATGCCGACCACCTCAAGACTGCCAATGGATTGATGGACGATAAGGGAGATTTTTTTTATTGTTGTGGTGCTGACTTGTGACTTGAGATTATGAAGAAGAAGAGGAGGTGGAAGTGTGTGGAAGGCAGTTCCATCGCACAGATATGTAAGAGGACCACCTCAAGATGGCGCAGGGACTGCAGAACGATAAGAGAGGTTTCTACTAGGTGCTAACTAACTTGGGATTTGGGTTTAGAAGGAGGAAAAGGAGGAGGTGGAGGAATATGATGTAAAATATATAACATGGTTTGTGGCTAAAAGTAAAGCCACACACTTGCGTGGAGTAAGAAGGCTTGTAAAGGTCATAGAAGATGCAAACACAGTTTGAAAAGAGTAGTTTTCTGAAAGGACCTGAACAAAGACTAAAATAGTTGGAGCTTTGGAGTAGGCGAGGCAGTTTGTTCCAAGAGGGGTTCTGGATTTTGCCAACGATTTCTTTGTTACAAGTCTTTTTTATTTAATTTTATATGATGACGTGGGGCGTCTGTATTTGAACTGTACATTTTTATTACTTCTTTTTCTTTTAGAAGAGGAGGAGGAGGAGGAATACGATGTAAAATATATAACATGGTTTGTGGCTGGCTAAAAGCGAAGCCGCACATTTGCGTGGAGTAAGAAGACTTGTAAAGGTCATAGAAGATGCAAACAGTTGCCGAAAGTTGTGGCTGATAAATGTTTTTAAAATGTTTCAGTTATTTTTTGGAATGTTTTTGTTTCTGCATTTAAAGCTTGGATTTTGAAGCAAACTGCCCTCTGAGTGACGGAGCCAAGCATTTACATACCATAGTGAAAGTACTGTCATTTATTGGAAGATTTGAGGTTTAAGTTTGCGTTTGATGTGCTTAAAATATGGTTGGTGCAAAACGTTTTAGATCGGTTCTTTTAGTTCCTGGTAAATTTGTTTTAGTTTTGTTTTCCTGACTCAGCATTTCAGAAAGTAGTCTAGGCTGATTCTGTTTGAATTAATCAAAAACTTTTTCTTGGTCATTGGTCTTTTTTCTTTGTTTGTCTGTTGGTGGGGTTTTTTGCACTTTGGAAAAGTTGCATTTTATTTTAACTTCGGCAGCATAGTTTGCTTTAGACAAGTTTGACCGATTTAAGGTTTCAAATATAATTTGTTCCCCCATTATTGATGTGACTGAAAACAATTTATTGTAAATGTTTACACGCTCACACAACACACACATACTGATGTTCCGAGGCCCCGGTCATAGGCCATTGACCTATTAAAACTTAAAATATCCTATTGTGCTCTCCCCCTGTCAGGACAAATGTCTGATTACATTTTTAGCACTGGGATGCTTTGTCTTATTGATTTCTGCAAGAGCTAGGACATTGTCCTATTGATTTCTCTTGTCTTAGGACAGTTTGTCTTATCATTTTTCGATCATCAGTACATCACTTTGTGAAACACAAACACACATATGCGCACGCTCTTATGCACATATATACACACACACATACACACGTGTGCACGCACTCATACCTTTAGAACCATTTATAGTTGATCATTTTGTGAACTGGCTCGATGGGCATTACATTTGGGTTAACAGGAACTTTTTTTCCATATTTTATTTGCATCCATTCAGTTGTTTAAGGTTTGCCAATTAGAATACATTTACTTTTTTGTTTACACAGATAAGTGTGTTCAATATTGACTGGTCAAAAATAAAACGATGTTCATGAACCGTTGTGATCACATTTTAATAGCGTTGTGTACCAGCCTCATGCACATGCACATTCTCTCTCTCTGTCTGCCTCCCCCCCCCCCCCCCACACACCCTTTCTGTCTATCTATCTGTATGGAAAAGCCAAAAGGATCATAAATAATAACTCTAAGATGAATCACGAGAGAGAGAGAGAGAAAGAGGAGGGAGAGAGAGACTCAGAGAAAGAGAGAGAGACTCAAAGAGAGAGAGACTCAAAGAGATAGACTCAGAGAGAGAGAGAGAGACTCAAAGAGAGAGAGAGGAGGGAGAGAGAGACTCAGAGAGAGAGAGAGAGACTCAAAGAGAGAGAACTAGCTTCGTAAGAGACAGAAATACCCAATGCTTTCGATAATATGAAGAATTTCGGCAGCATTGTTTGTTTTGTTTTTAATCCAGTGGAAGCACTGAGGCCCTGTGGACGTGCGGTTTTGGTACATGGTAGGGCTTTTTCACTGGTTGACACCAGCTTCA